>CAUYON010020162.1:0-49779 GCA_963573935.1 Arctocebus calabarensis
CGGAGCTTGCGGACCTGCCGCCTCCTCCTTGGCGGTGTTGGTGCTGCGGCAGCCAGCTGAAGAGCCAGCGGGCTGGATGACAGGCAAGGAGGGGGACCTCCAACCTCCACCAGAGGCTCCAATAGCCAAAAAGGCTGGAAAACTGCGGAGGAGACACCAGTGCCTTGGTGTCTCCTTCACTTTACACTTAAGACTAAATGTGGAACCCCCATCTCCTATGCCTACGTCAATTTCTTGTGAATTTCCTAGGCCTCAATTCCATGAATGGACTGTATCCATTCATTGATACATTCATTCACCTTGCCCCCAGCGGAAGGGACTGTATTCATTCGTTTCCTGGCCAAGGAACCCATACACCTACATATACCCTGAGACTAAAGGCCTACAGGAGGAGATGGGGATAGACCAGGAGAGAAACGGAGAGAATTTCTCTCTCCCACTTGAATTCTCTCCCTCTACCAAGAGCTTTAGTGTTTTCTGTATTCTTTTCTGTAAATAAATTCTGTCTTACCACTGGGGGGTGGGGAGGAAGAAATAATGTAATGAAGAATAAAATACATGTATTTAAAAAAAAAGTATCAAAATAAAATTATGTAAAAATTCTCCCCCCAACAAAGAAATATCAGCATGTGATATGCAACATATTGCTAAATTGTATAAAAGAAGTCATAACAGGCTCAGCGAAGACGCCACCCACATACACCGAGACTGGCAGTTCGAAGCCAGCCCAGGCCCACCAAATGACAATGACAACTATAACCAAAAAATAGCTGGGCATTGTGGCAAGCACCAGTAGTCCCAGCTACTTGGAGGCTGAGGCAAGAGGATGGCTTAACCCCATGAGTTTGAGGTTGCTGTGAGCAGTGACACTACAGCACTCTACTGAGGGCAATAGCTTGAGACTCTGTCTCAAAAAAAAAAAAAGAAGAAGTCATAACAACATGGTACAACTGTAGTTTATATAAAGATTTCTCTTAACAAGTAACTTTTTCAACTCAAATCTACCTAACAGCTAAATGGCTAAATACACTGAAATCAGCATTTGAACAAGGGCAAAAGAATATAAACTTTCTAATCAGGAAGACTTTAAGGAAATCTTCCGGCTTAGAATAAATATGTGTTTAATTTGCTTCCAGATTCTCTTATACCTGACTGGTTTTAATCACCATAATGAAAATTAATAAATGATTTGTCAGTGTTTTAGGAGACAGCGTAGTCTCCGTCTGGTATATTCAGGGTCTATGAAACATTTTCCAGTACTACTCAGTGACAGAAAACATTGGTAAGGTAAACTCTTACAGCTGAAATGCACCAGTTGATTGCCAATGGAAGCTACAGGAAAGGATGATTAATATAAACAGGCTTTGCCTCTGCTTCACGGCAACATTACATAAAGCAGTACTGTTTCAGGAGACTTTTGTATTTTAATTTTCAAGAGTCCATAGGGTAATGGATTTTTTTTCTTCATCTTGTTTGATCTTTGATATTTAAGACCAACTTCTGTGTTTTGTTTATTTTTTCTTTGCATTGGAAAGAGAGCATAAAGTGAGTGACAACATATAATCAGGCCTAATTGGTATTTTTCAGAGAAAAAGAAAGAAAACACCTTTTATGATGAGCCAAGTGCAAACATTTTACAAATAGGGTATCTTGCACCAAACATTCATGTCAGTAAAAAAAGTAGTTATGTTGAATGCATGGAAGTATTTGTTAGTTTCAGATTTAATCACAGCAAATGGTTTTAATTTATATTTCCCTAAAATTTGGCTATTACACAAAGCAAGTACTTTAAAGGACTAAATGATTGTCTTTTCCCTGAAGGAAAGAAACTGAAAGTTAATTTCAAACTGCACAAGGAATAAAAGAGACAAGGCATTTTCAATAAAAATAAATAAAGGGGGGTAGGTAAAGTGTCCAGTGGCCAGCTTGTTTAAAATAAGAAGATTCAGTTTCATTGAAAAAATAACTTATTATTTTTTCACCCTAAAAATGATCAGAATGATGCATGCTAACTTTTGCTCCTTAAAATACTGTGAAATATGTTGGGGTCTTCTTGTTGTACTTTTGGGAAGGTCCGTGTTGTCAAAACAGGTGATGACAGCAGTACTATTTTGTGTTATTTTAGCCGTCATTAGTCTTCCTAGCATTTTTCACCGCTCCCACTGGCTGGCAGTATATCATGGCAGAGTTTCAACAGAATTCTACTAAGAGCTGTGAACTAACTGGAAAATGTCAACATGTAAACCCATGTCTAGAATTAACCTGTCTGTAAACCACACTCTCGCTTCTCTTTCAAAACTTAATTATAGAAGAAGAGGTGGAGGGGTTGGATGCAGAGATGCTAGAGACAACTCTATAACCAAAGACAAAATCATCACACAAAATCCATCATGAACACCTTACTGTGAAACCAGAAAATAATATTGTTCATCTTGTCAGAGACCAAACTCCTCTAATTACAAACCATATGAACATCTGAGTAAGACTCTGTAGCCTTCCAAAGTGAAAGGATCATGCCCTTTAGCCTGTTGTGATGTGTGCCATGTACCTTCCTCTGGTGGAACATCTGATTTTAATTGAATAGCTATTGAGGTTCCCATTGTGACAGCCTAGGTATCATCACACTTTCAGGCATTAGGGGCCATGCTCCACTCTGTGTCTCCTATAATGACAAGAGGTCAACATTCTGTCCCAAGTCAAGTTATGTATCAAATAATGGCTTCTATTAGCACTGCCCCTATCCTGTTGACCTTGGAAAACTGACCAGTAACCACATGACAAATCAGTAAAAGCTCCAAAGATCGTGGCTCACATGTAACTTAATTAGCATCTCTAAATAATTTGTCAGAATCAAGTTGGCCAAGAGTCACACTCTGGGGGGACATTGCTGCCTGCATAACTAAAACTTTCTCAGGTCAATGGATCTATAAGGATTTCTGTGGAAAGACTATAGAAATAACAAAAGAAATGTTTAAAACTTTTAGTAACATTTGAGAAAACAAAGGAATAAAAAGCAATGTTCAGATTAAAATCACCAATGACAGTAGTAACTACTCAAAGCATTTCCTACATTCTTAGCAGCATGAAAAATATCTCATAGGGAAAAAACCAGAAATAAAAGATCTTGATTATCATCCATATGAAGAACTTCTAACAATGCTAATAGGATCCTGGAGATAACAAATGATGTCCAAGGGCTCAGATGCTGTCTCTTGAGAAGATCACTCCTCATTTGGGCTATTTATCTTTTGCTCTCTCAAAAATTATTTTCAATCTGACCATTGGGGTAATAAATATAAATATTCTATTCCTTATTCTTTCTCATGTATACATAGTTCAAAGCCATTCTACAACAAAACAAACAAAACACAGTGTATTTCCAACATAGTTTTGATTAGGGCTTTATTTAAATCCATTATTTACCAACTGTAGATAATGTGAATGTCCTGGTGGGCTATACTAAAACACATAAAAAGATGCTATCAACTTGTATGTCCTAATGGCATATATTGTTGGTTTTGTTTAAACAACAAATTTAAAGTTCAATCAATTTTGAAAGAATAGGCACAGAGACTGACAGGAATACAACACTCATTAAGGTAATTAATGAGTAACTACTCCTTTGGCAATGTTGATTTCCAAATCTATGTCTCTAGATTGTTCTGTTTAAGTCCATATACCCAGCCATTAAATGGCCTCCTGGACAGTTCCAGCTGGATGTTTCATGAACACCTGAATCTCAATCCAACCACACGAGCATCTCTCATCTCGCTTCCCAGCACAAAGCTGCTCCTCCTTTAGCTCTCCCTAGACACTCTACATGCAGTAATTCATGCAATAATTCAAACCAGAAGCCTGCCCTAGAAGCCTGGAGCATCTAGGATGCTCCAAGCCCTCACAGTCAAGCCATCACTAAATCCTTGGATTTCTAACCTTTGGTTTCTTGCAAAACTCTTTCCTGCTCTCCATTTCTACTGTTCTCATCAAATGTTAGGCTTTCATTATTCCTTGCCTGAATTTGAATTGCTTTAAACTGCTCTTCACTTTGAGTGCATACATGCAATTGCTATTCCATTACTTATAATCCTTCAGTGGTTGCCAAACACCCAGAGGATTGAGACCCATCAAAACCCCATTTTCTAGGCCTTCACCCCCACCTTCTCTTCCTTCTCCTCAGTAAGTCTTATGCTTTCCAGCCTAAGAAGGCAATGTCAGCTTCTATCTGACCCTGGCACTTTGGATACAAATTCTGCACTCTGATTGCCATCTGAGAACCTTTAAAGAGTAAGGCCCCTTTCCACATCCTTCTTTTATGTTGTTTGTTTCTTTCTTTCCTTTTTTCCCTTGAGAAAGGGTCTTGCTCTGCCTCCTGAGCTGGAGTGTTATGGCATCAGCATAGCTCACAGCAACCTCAAACTCCTAGGCTCAAGTAATCCTCCTGCCTCAGCCTCCAGAATAGCTGGAACTATAGGTTCCTACACAATGCCAGGCTAATTTTTCTCTATTTTTAGTAGAGATGAGAATCTTGCTCTTGTTCAGTTGGTCTTGAACTCCTGGCCTCAGTGATTTTCTCTCCTCACCCTCCCAAAGTGCTAGGGTAACAGGTATGAGCCACCGTGCCTCGTCTTATACCTTATAGTAATGTTTTCTGTATCTGTGCCCTTTCCCACCAAACTGTGAACTTCTCGATAACAGAATCCATGTGATGTTTATGTTTCTTACTCAGCATCTGCTACAATGTTTGGTGCATAGAAGGCAACTTAATAATGCTGAAAGGTAAATAGATGGATAAAATAATTAAAGATACAATTCTTAGATTCAAAGCTACATCAAAAGGACAAAAAATATACACTCAAATTGCTGACATCTATGCTTTGAGTGCTTTCTAATCAAATCAAATATTATAAAGAAGAAAATTAGGTCTCTAAGAAGATTCAGAAAATAACACATTCTATTTTCAATTAGTTATAATCTAAGGGGTTGCTAAATGTTCTTGTCTGAAAAACTAAACCTGGCATCAGAATCCTATTACTTTTTGTCATTTCACAGTGTAGAATTTTCAGGGTATAGATATGTGATTCAGTATCACTCTTTGTGTATGAATATCTACAGTGTTCAAAGCCCTAGGCCTCAGGAAAGAGATAAAGACTCTTTATGTGACTCTGTGAGGCAGACAAACACTCTCTAAAAAGGGACATAAAATGGAAAGCCCCGTAAGTTCTTTACCTTAAGCGGGCTTCTTCTATGTAAGATTTACTATAGAGATCGAGCTGAAAAAGTTTGCAAAAACCCTGAAACATCAGTATAGCAGATGTTACATAGACTTCTAGCTCCAGATGTCCATGGACAGTCCTGCTGCCGAGTCAGACCCATGGGTCACCCCCCCCCCCGGAGTCACATGTCTTTATAGTAATCAAGGGACAGTTTATAGGATACCATGGCTTTCTCGCATAAGGCCAAATTCAAAATGATAAGCAAGTATTTCTCAAATATCCTAGTTTCCTAAAGAACTTATTGAAAAGTTATCATCCTTAAGTTGATTTAAATCCTTCCTGAAAAACAAAATTTACTACAGACTCCCGACCTGAATCTAGGGAATTGGCTGGACTTGAATCAGAATTGTTTTCAGAATTGCAGGATAAGAAAGGCCAACAAAGAGGGATTTAAAGGGATTTCACCAAGGGCAAGGAAATACAATCCACAATCATTGTGTGACTCTGCAGCCATTTTTAGAAATCATCTTTGATTTAATACAAATAAATTTCATACGTTCTCATTGTAAATGATCAGAAACCACTACAACTATAAAAATAGAAAAAAATGCAGAAGCTATAACTTTGTCACACATCTTTATTACCTTTAAGAATAGCTAATGGAAAACATTCACAAAAAACCAAATGGGGAGAAAAAGAGAGAAGCTGTAAAAGGAAAAGCCCAAAAGATCCTTTTAAGTGTAAGACATATAAATTTTTCTCGCTCTTGTTTTTTAACAATATTTCTCTGTAACATAGGAAAAAAAAAAAGGTTTATGTGATCAGCCAGAACTTCTAGAAAGTAACTAAAACAGAAGAAAGAAAGACAGTAAATAGACATTGAGTTGAACCATACATACTCAAACTGAGATTCATGTTTTCTCTACTGCTTCTAGAAATATTAATCTCAAATAGATAAATAAGAAATTTGTCATTCATATAATCCCACATGGTAAAGTCCTCTCTAAATCCATTTAAACTAAAATTTCTGTCACCAAATCCATTAGAGCATTAGATAAACTATCATAAATTGCTTCTTAGTGAAATTTAAACAGCTATTTTCATGTTAGAAGTTAGGGAAATGTATCTTCCTTGGGTTTCTTTGTGCATGTTTGAACATTATTTATTAATGGAGCCATTTTTTTTGTATAAAAGCTAAGCCAACTTTGGGAGCACTGAATTATTTCTCACTGCATTTTAGTCTTTGTGTGAATACCTGCTAAGATGTATAGCAAGTCAAAATTAAGATAATATATTGCTGCCGGGCCAGAATTCCATAATGGCACTTCCTATGTACAAAGCAATTTCTCCACCTCCTGAAATCTTTGACTTTCTCCTATATATGCATATATATACATAGAGAGAGGGGGGAGAGAGAGAGAAAAAGAGAGAGATCTAGAGATATATAGAGATAGATAAAATATAGATATCAGTCCAAAATTAATCAATCCATCCATCCATCCATCCATCCATCCATCCATCCATCTATCCATCCATCCATCTATCCATCCAAAGATTTAAAATACCTAAGGATTAAAATTTTGATAATTACTCAGGAGGCCAACGAGCAGACAGTAGGAATTTTGATTGAATCAGTGTTACAGTTATACACTCACTTGATTTGCAATCAAAATGTTTCCTTTCTAAACACCACAGACCACATTATTATATCACTTACTTAGAGACAAAAAGACAAATAATGGTGATGAATGAAAGTCAAGATCTTGCCAATGAATTTCATTCTCTGTAAGTGAAGTTACACTACCATGAAAGCTTTTATTTTGTATAGATGTCCTGAAGATATTTTGTCAGCTCTCCAAACTTTTCTGATTGCTAATTTTATCTCTGGAAATCAGTCAAATAAACACAAACATACAAAATGTAGATGAAAAAGCAAATTTTAAAGTTTTGCTACATTGGTGGAGTAGTCCATAACATTTCTTCTAGATCTTGTGTTAATTTTCAGAGTATTGCTTTTTTCTAATTTCACTTAAAGCAGGACAAAATGTTCTCTTAAAGAATATCTCTATCCTATTATACAGACATGTATGTGAAAAAACAAGGATTAAAGTAAAATAAATCTAGGTTTTATTTATATTTTCTAATACAATTATAGCTTAATTTCTACAGATAATTCAGAATTTTAAAACAGACTCCTTTTGAAATTTTATGGTCATATATAGATGGTATAAATGAGGTCATGATTTTAAATATTTGGATTGAAATCAATTTATGTTTCTACTTACATCACTTTAAGATCATGGCAAGTTAAATAATACACTTATATTGTTTTTATATAATTATGATGGCAACCCTAACAACAAACTCAAGCAAATATTAGTTGAGGTGACTCCACTTATTGTAAAGGTAGCTTAAAGATATTGGGTCATCCCCAACCAGAGACGTCCCATCACATCTCCTTTAAGTATTTCTGGGAGAAGTGCAGCAAGACAACAGTGTTTTATATAGTGATGCTACATTAAAACTTTTATAGTTTTACCTCCATTAATGCAGTTTCGGTTTCTCAGATAACTATAATAAAAAGCTGCAAAAATAAAAACGGAGGATCACTACAGCAACTTCACAGTTGCTGTGGAGAAAGTTATAGCAGTAATCCCCTCCTACCCCAAAATCCTAAAGTTAACTAAAGTTAATTCTCTTATTATTTATTTGTTTAACAAATATGGATTATTGTATTAACTTACAGGGGAAAAATTACATTGATAATTATTGATTCATAATTCATAATCAATTGTGTGGGAAGGTATAGTCACTTGCTTTCAACTTTTCCATAAAAGATCTTAGAGATTTTTATGTCTGATGCATTCTTAAAAATTGAATCCTCCTTTTAGGTTGGTTAGCAAAATCTTCTCGCAAATATACAAGCTAGAAATTGTGGCTTGATGAACCTTGCCCTACACTGATGGTGACCTGAAACTTCTGTGCAAACTTCAGGTGGTTACACAGTGTGCCATTTTCAATAAAGATATTATTGGTGCCTAAGATTTTTGCATTGAAGAGTCCAATACTTCATTTGTTTATTCAGAATATGTTGAGCACTATGCATGTATAAGGCACACAATGGGCCCTAGAAATACAAAAACAAATAGAACCCTTTATTCTTAATGAAATTTCAATATGATAGAAAAAGTATAACATTTGTTAATTGTGAAAATTGACTAAAATTTACATGAAAATGCAAGGGCCAAGAAAAATTAAGGTAATTGCAATAAGGAACAACGTAAGAGAACTTATACTACAACACAGCAAGATATAAAAACTATAGAAATTAAGAAAAGATGATATTTGGATAAGGATAAACAAATAGATCTAGGAAATTAGGTTTTAAAAAATCACAAATAAGTCTATGCTGTTAGGATCTCATTACTTATAACTAATGTGTCACTGAAGAACAGTTTTTGAAAAAGGAAGGTTTTTCAAAAAACAGTGTGGACATCTATATTAAAAAAAAATAAATTTTGACTCCTATATCACACCATATAAAGAATCAAGTCCAGGTAGCTTGTATATCTAAACATCAAAAGAAAAACAATAAAACTTTTCAGAAAAACTATATAAGATTATTGCCATAAACTTGGGAGAGGCAAAGATGTATTAAACAAGTTGCAGAAAGAGCTATACAAAGGAAAATGTGATAAATTACATTAAATCACAACTTTTAAAAAAATTTCACCAAAAAGGCAATTAAGAGAGTGAAAAAGAAAGCCATAGGGTAGGAGAAGATACTTGCATTATGCACAACGTCAAAGATTCCTATCCAGAACATGTAAATAACTTACACAATTCAATAAGAAAAAATCAGGGGGCAAAAGGGCAGAAGAGTTAACAGTCACTTCATATAAGCAAACATATGAAAATGTTTTCAGACTTATTAGCTATCATTAAATACACAACACAACATCACTATACATCCCCCATAATGGCTAAAATGAAAAACACACACACTCTAACAAGTGTCCGTAAGGATGTGGATTACCTGAAATTCTCATATTTTCTGGGCTTTAAGTTGTTAAAAATATTTGGAAAATTGTGTGGTAGGATCTACTGTTGCTGAACATATGACACAGCAATTTTTTCTAGGAATATATCTAAAAGAAAGGGATATATATATTCACCAAAAGATATGTACAAGAATATTCGTGTCTGAACTATTCAGAGTATCTTCAAACAATACTATTAGAAATAGAATGAACAAATTGATTTATCCATAATACTATACTGCAGTGAAAATAAATTAAGTAGCTCTACATAAAACAAAATGAATGAATCTCAGAAATACAAGATTGAGTTTAAAAACAAAGACTTAAAGGAGTCCATACTGTGTGATTCCATTTCAATAAAGTTCAAAACAAAGGCTAAACTAATCTAGAGTGATAGATATTGGGATGGTGTTTACCCTTGGGAACACTATGACTTGAAGGGGACTTCTGGGGTGCTGATTATGTTCTGGAATCTGGTTTCCACTGGCATTCTCACTTTGTGAAAATTTTGTTAGGTTGAATTTTTATGACTTGTGCACTTTTCTGTATGTATGTTATACTTTGATTAAAAGTTGTGTTAAAAATTATAGTATGGAAACTTCCAATCCTGGCCATGACTTGGCATCCCACTATAAACAAACAACTGAACTTGCCTTCCCACCATAAACAAGCAGAAAACTGGACAAAATATGAAGCAGCTGTTTTCAGAAAATGGATAACCAGAAGTAAGAGCTGTTTTCTCTAAGTTATCTCCATGATCGCCCCTGCATTCCTCCTGGAAACAATTTCTAGACTGCAGCACAGGAAGAAGCAGCCCAACCAAAGTACTGTGGTCTTATTGAATTGAGGAGACAGAGATTAGAGTCAGGAAGGCCAAGGCCACTCTAATTTGGAGGATGGAATACCAGAGACTAATCAAATACGCAGAGAAAGGGCTTCAGAAATCCACATCGGGGTTCTCTTGTTTTTGTTTTTCTGTTTTTTTTCTAAATCGTAGGTAGTCCATGTGTAGAATAAAATTCCACAAAGCCAGGCGAAGAACTATGAGGGAGCTGGGGCTAAAATATTCTCACAAGCTTACTCAAGGCTGGGAGATGTTTATGTGCCTTAAACAGTGAAGGCAAAAGGACTTTATTGAAAATGTGGAGTATTTAATACAGACTGCAGAGGGTCACACCTTTGTAGAAGGACAAAACGAACTCTAGAGCAAAGAGTACTCTACAACTATTCTTAAAAACTTAAAAACAAAGGTCGTGTGTGGTGGTTCAAGCCTGTAATCCTAGCATCCTGGGAGGCCACAGCAGGTGGATTGCCTGAGCTCAGGAGTTGGAGATCAACCTGAGTTAGGGTTGATCTCTAAAAATAATGGGTGTTGTGGTAGACACTTGCAGTTCCATTTACTTGGGAAGCTGAGATAAGAGGATCACTTGAGCCCAAGAGTTTGAGGTTGCTGTGAGCTGTGACGCCACAGCACTCTACTGAGGGTGAGAATAGGAAACTCTGTCTCACAACAAACAAACAAACAAACAAATAACCCTTAAAGACTGGCTTTGAAAGAATCTAAAGTGATAATCTACAAACAACAGCCTACAAAACAAACTCAAAACTCTTTAAAGGAGGACAATGAAATCCAGACACTCAACAACATAAAATTATAATGTCTATCACCCAAATGAAAATCACAAGGATGTTGGAATACACAGTCCATTTCCAGGAGAAAAATCAGTCCACATAAAAAGACCCAGAGGTGACAGAAATGATGAAGTTAGCAGACAAGGACTTTAAAGCAGCTGTAGTAAATATGATAAAAGGTTTAACAGAAAACTATAAATCACCTATTTAAAAAGCTCAAAAAAATCCCAGGCAGAAAAAAGAAACAGAAAATCACTACAAGAAGAATTACACATAAATTGAGGTAAAGCAATGACAAAAGAAAATCTTAAATGTAGTCACCAATAATGGATATATCAGTTGCAGAATAAAAATAAAAGTGACAGCAGAATTCTTATCAAAATTCTGGCTTGGCGCCTGTGGCTCAATGGGCTAAGGCGCCAGCCACGTACACCAGAGCTGGCGGGTTCGAATCCAGCCCGGGCCCGCCAAACAACAATGATGACTGCAACCAAAAAATGGCCGGGCGTTGTGGTGGGCGCCTGTAGTCCCAGCGACTTGGGAGGTGGAGGCAGGAGACTCGCTTGAGTCCAGGAATTGGAGGTTGCTGTGAGCTGTGATGCCACAGCACTCTATCCGGGATGACAGCTTGAGGCTCTGTCTCAACAACAACAAAAAAGAAATTCTACGCCAAAAACGTAGAATAGGGAAACATCTTTCAAATACTGGTAGAAAAAATATGCCATCCTAGATATCTATACTCCAAAAAAAATCTGTAAAAACACCAAAAGTAATAAATAAATTTTCAGACAAAATTTGAGAACATTCTTTGCCAACACCCTTACACTATAAGAAATGTTAAAGAAGTCCCACAAGCAAAAGGAAAATGATACCAGGTGCAAATCTGGATCTACCCAAGGAAATGAAGAACATCAGAAATGTTAAACATGCAAGTAAATGTGAAAATTTTTTCTTATTTTTAAATTTATTTAAACAAAACACTAAAGCAACCAGAACAATAGGTGTGGTAGGGTTTTATAACATATACAGAAGTAAGCTTCATGATATCAGTGGTGCAAAAGGGATTGGAAAAATGGAAATACAGCTGGCCTCAGGACCTGCAGGTTCCATAAATTTAACTAATCTCAGTGCAAAAGTATTTGGAGGGGAAAAAAAAAAAAGAAATTAACAATACAACAAAAAACATAAATAAAAACCAATACATTATAATGATTTACATAGCATTTACACTGTATTATGTATTATAAGTAATCCAGGGATTATTTAGAGTTGTAGTCCCCACCCCTGGCCTGTGGTCTATTAGGAACCAGGTTGCACAGCAGAGGTGAGCAGCAGAAGAGTGAGCAAAGCTGCATCTGCCTTTACAGCTGCTTCCCATCACTCACATCACTGCCTGAGCTCACCTTCGGTCGGACCAGTGGTGACATGAGATTCTCATAAGAACAGGAACCTTACTGTAAACTGTGCATGCAAGGGATCTAAGTTATACTTGAATTATCCCTAAACCACTCTCCCACCCCCTGGTCTTGATAAAATTGTTTTCCATGAAACCAGTTTCTGGTTCCAAAAAGTTTGGGGACAACTGATTTAGAGTATATGAGAAGATATGTATAGGTTATATGCAAATATAATGCCTTTTTTTTTTGGAGATAGACTCTCACTCTGTTGCCCTTGGTAGAGTGCTGTGACGTCACAGCTCACAGCAACCTCTAACTCTTGAGCTTCAGTGATTCTCTTGCTTCAGCCTCCTGAGAAACCGGGACTACAGGTGCCTGTCACAATGCCCGGCTACTTTTTGTTGCAGTTGCCACTGTTGTTTTAGCTGGCTGGGGTTGGGTTTGAACCTGCCACCCTCAGTATATGGGGCTAGCACTGAGCCATAGGCACGTCTCACCATTTTATTTAAAGGACTCAAGTGATTTGGTATCTGGTGGTGGGAGGTCCTGGAACAAGCTCCCTTCAGATCCTGAGAGATGACTGTATTCTATGGTAAGTAAATAATATAAAATGTGGTACAGGGTTAGTTGAAAGTAGACTAACAAAAAAGTATTGGAAAATATAAAGTAATTGCTTAAAAAACAAAGCAAGAGCATATAACTAAGAGAGTGATAAAGATATTAAATTGCAATAGTAAAAAATATTCAATCCAAGAATGTAAGAATAGAAGGAAAATGGAACAAAAGTAAAACAAAAAGAAAATAATCTATAAAATAGTAATCTTCAATCTAACCATCTCAATAACTACATTAAATGTAAAATGTTTAAAAATTGCAATTACATGGTAGAAGTTGTCCAATGAAATTAAAAATAAACCCTAATTACATGCTGTCTAGAGAAAACCTGCTTTAAATATAAAAACACAGATAGGCTAAAAGAACAAGAAAGATACATTATATAAACATGACTTAATTAAAAATCCAGAAATGGTTATGTTAAAGTTACACTATTGATATCAACTTCAGAGTATAGAAGTTCAATATTACATTATTGATATCAACTTCAGAGTACAGAATATTACCAAAAATAAAAAGAGGCCAGGCACAGTGGCTCATGCCTATAATCCTAGCACTTTGGGAGGCTGAAGCAGGTAGATCACTTGAGCTCAAGAGTTCAAAACTAGCTTGAGCAGGAGGAAGACCCCATCTCCACTAAAAATAGAAAAACTAGCTAGGCATTGTGGTGGCACCTGTAGTCACAGCTACTCGGGAGGCGGAGGTAAGAGGATCGTTTCAGTCAACATGTGAGCTGTGATGCCACGGCACTCTACCCAGAGTCAGATTTTGTCTCAAATAAGTAAATAAATAAATAAAAGAAAAATTTTATAATGATAAATGAGTCAATTCCTCAAAAAGCCACAACAATCCTATATGTGCATTGACCCAATTACAGATCTTCAAAATACATGAAGCAATTACTATCCCATATGAAAGAAGCAATAGACAAATCCATACATACAGTCATTTGTTTAAGACAGAAAATCAGTAAGTTTATAAAAGACCTGAACATCATCAACCAACTTGATGATATGGATTTATAAAACCCTTCACTCAACAACTGCAGAATACATATTCTTTTCAAATGTACATGAAACACTCACCAAACTAGACCATATGCTGGGCTGTAAAACTAAAGTTAAGAAATCTTCTGGGACTAAAACTGGCATATGTTCTCTGATCATAACAGAAGCAAATTAAAATAAATAGCAGACAAATATCTAGGAAATCCTAAGATACTTGGAAATTAAAGATTAAACACAGTTCATAATACATCACAAGAAGAAATCAGAATATAAATTTGAAAATATTTTTAGCTGGGTGATAATGAAAACACGACATACCAAAATTTGACCTTGAGGTAGGTAACAATTTCTTAGGACACAAGAAAAAATTAAGAGTAAAGAAAAAAATATGATAAATTTAAATAAGGGCATTTGAGAGAAAGCAGAAGAAAATACTAGGAGGAATAGGAAGAAGAAAGGTAAATCAGTGAGGTGGGTGGTACATGAAGAGGGAATTTGTCAGAACTATCTGAGGACACAGGTGGAGTGACATGTTAAAATGCCAAACACCAAAGCAAGAGCACAGGTAAAAGAAAGCAGAGAGGGTAACATTAGTGATGAAACTCACTAAAATCAGTTTTAAAAGAATAATTGGATTTGGAGGAGATTATTAGTTGTACTCTGGTTCCTATAGTAGTGTGGGTATTTAACTACATGGACACAGTGATTAAATAATTTGGAATACATCCTTAGTCTTTATATGCCACAGCCCTGCAAAAGAATTCCTTGTAAAAGCTATCCACTATGTTTCCAATTAAATCCAAAGAAGGCACTTGTATAGTAATTCTATCTCACTTTAAAGTTATAATAACCACATCTTTGTAGAATATGTCTCATTTCTTCATTATGGCAAATTAGGGGTATTTCCTGGCTTTTATTGATATTACTGGCAATAAAAAGTCAAATTATTAAATTCATAAAATCATGTTGTAAATGTCTGAACAAGTCTGAATACTTGCAATACATTTTAAACTGTTTCAACTAAGACATAGCCTGAACTATTCTTTACCACTTATTCTTTTCCAAGGGTCAGCTCTATGATTAGTTCTATAAAGATTAGAAGGTGAAAGGACAAAAGGATTTCCCTCCTACTTTGTTTTACACCCCCCCTCAACACTAAGTATATTGACATGTCTACAACAGGGCTAGGCATTTCCCATGGGATTCTGTAGTGGTACCATGCATTTGAAAATGTTGACTGGGTCCCTGTTTTATTCAACATAAGTTCTGAGGTTGTATCTATCCAGATGATCAGGAAATAGGCAATTCCACTAATCTGGAAAGCCAGTTTGGCATATGTGAATTTTTGTGGGAAAAACTTAATCTTTTTAAATAAACTCCTTATATCCACCATGCCCTCACCTAATCCAAGCACGAAAATAGCAACCAATACTGACTTAAATCCAGCTTTGAACATGTGAATAATGAAATATTTGCTATTTGGAATCTGAAATCATAGCTCCAAACCCTTAAAGACTCAATAGTAGAGTATAAGCAACTCTATGGGAGAAAAAAAATCCCCCTATCCATTGACTGTGTATCAACCAGCCTTCATTAGGAATTCCTGGTGCCTAGCATACAACCGAGGCAGTGGTAGCTAGGACCCCCAAACAGTGGTTTCTTAATGACACCTTAGAGGCATAGGAGAATTCATGCTGACTTCTTAAAGCATCTAATCTTTCCCAGGGAGAACTTCCCCATCCCCCAGCTCCCTATTACAGTCTGGCTCATTATAGCCACATCAAATTGATACCCTCATCTTTAAAACATCAAAATAATTCATTTGTCCTACAAGAGTCATAGCATAAAAATTTCCAATTATCACACATGAAAAATAAACAGGTACTCCAAAGAGGACTAATTTATTTAAGGAATAATGCCAGAAGCATTAAACATGATAGTTTTGCTTTTAAATAAAATGTGGTTAATTTGATTATATTTATTTTGGTTTTTTCCAAATTTCAATCAATTTTTATGGTAGGACTAAGCTTCTCAGAAGAGTGTTTTTCTTGTTGTTGTTGTTGTTGTTGTTGTTGTTTTCTTTTAAATAATGGAAGTACTTTTCCAACCTTAACCATGGTTAACTAACTGAAGGTTAATGTGCTTTTGGATCTATGTTTATCCTCAGATGTATTCATGCACCATGCATGCACATTTAGGTCTGGGTTAGAATGAGTAGGTATGTGTATTGTAGACTCTCATTAATTCATAACAGCTTAAATTGTGATTTTTATTTGGCATCCTACTGTGGAACCCAGTAGAGAATGCCGAATTGCTCAACTGAACATTTTCAAATCCGTGACTCTGCATCTGGTTATTTAGTCAGAACAAAATCCCTGCAAAGCAAATCCTCTTCCTAAAATGTGCCCCATTTTCCTGGCCAAAAATCATTCTGGAGAAATGCGAACACTTTGCCTAGTTGTTGAAGGAGTTTATTTGCAGGAAAAACTAACACTATAAACATCAACAGCACCTAAAGGGAAGTGAAGAAAGAATCCCCTCATTCTGCATAATGCCAGGCTTGTTATAAATTGCACAAAGAAAACGGGAATGTTGCATTTATTGTTTTGGAGCACTTTTTGAAAACCTCAAGATACCATAAAACAATCTCATATCACTCCATTGACATATAAGGACTAGCTTTACCTTCATATTGTCATGTTTCATAGAAAGTTCAAAGTACTGCTAATTTAGTACCTAACACCATGTAAGACCTCCATAAAAAATAGGTTGAAAAACAATCCACTCTAAACAAGAATGCATATAGTGAGGTCCCTGGAAAACAGTAGAACTACTCTGCCTACCATGGTACCTGGAACATAGTGATTTGTAATACATATTTGTTGAATAAATCCTAGAATAACCCACTCACAGTCCGTGGGACTTTTGTTTGTAACAAAAAGGTAGAAAACTAGATTCTCACCTTATAGAGATCCTCAACAAGGGTAAATAATGTTTTTAATGTGTTTTTCATTGCTTTAGTTCATTTGCTATCCTTGACTTGAAGAAGAATGGGAAAAGTAAACATTGCAATTATTGTTTTCATCTTAAAAGGTAAACCTGTTTCCAATTAGAGAGTATTAGATAAAAGAAGTTTTTTTTGTATGTGATTATGGAAAAGTGATAGGAATCTCATGGGTTAGAAGTAGCAGGCTTGGCTATTATGTTAAATAGAATATACATCATATAAATATTTCCAAGACTTTGAAAACATCTTGTGTTTTTAAATAAAAAGAAGTCCTATAATTCTTTTAACATTAGGATATGAAAACAAATTTAAGGGGAAAAAGCAAAAGTCACATTGATTTACTTAAAAAGAGCTATGGCAAGAGGTTATATTATAGCTTGTTCTATGAAGTTCTTCTCTGTAGAAGCAACTCTTCCTTCTTCAAGAGCTGGAGTCGATTCATTCTCCCTCTTGAATCTGGGCTGTTTGCTGATTGCTTTGATCCAGAGACTATGACACCATATGACTTCCAAGATCAGGTTATCAGCGGCCTTGCAAGCTTCCACCTGGTCTCTCAGAGCACTTACTTCTGGAGGAAACCCCCCACCAGGTAAGAAGCCAAGTCTACTCTGAGAATGCTGACTCTGAGACCAGGTGATCTGCAAAATCCAAGACAGTCAGGGGAAGAACCCAACCCGAGAGAAATGTCCAGTCATTGCAGCCTGGTGCCAGACACGAGTCGGGAAGCCTTCCATTGGCTCTAGCCTTAACTCCATCTAGGTGCACCGGCTAAAGAACCCCAAGTGAGAACTGCCTTGAGAAGTCTCCAACTCTAGGAGACATATTAATAAACAGCTTTAAGCCACTAAATTCTGGTGAACTAAAGAACAATACACACACATACAATCAACATTACTTAGGTTTTCAGTAATGTTTAACACTGTGGTATTGCCTAACATTTTTGAAACCTACAAGATTTTAAAAGATAAAGGGTAGGAACCTAATTAATGTCCAGTCCTCCATGATAAACTCGGAGTCATGTTAATCCCCCCTTTCACTTAGACCCCTCATTCAATTGGTAACTAAGTTCTCCAGTCTACCTCCTTAATAACTTTCAATTCTACCCCACTTCTCATCTGTTAATACATTGCTACTGTCTTACATCAAATTTTAAATTCTTGTTTTACTTACAATAGTATTCTGTCCTTTACACTGTCTAAACAACCCCAAACCCTTGCCCTATCATCTGTAACCCAACCCCATATTTACCCTCTACACTACCACTGTAATAATCTTTTCATAGCACGTTCAAGCTTCTCACGTTTCTACAAAAATTCCAAAGGCTCTCAGTAACTGTTATAATGAAGTTCAATTCCTCAGTCTGGCTAACCACTTTATCCACTAGTTAAGGGAGGTAGGTAACTCAGCATGTGCTTGTTCAAATGCTCTTTATTCTGCTTACAATACCCACACCTCTACTCCTTCATCTCTCTAACTCAGTGGTTCTCAACCTTCCCAATGCTGCAGCCCTTTAATACAGTTCCGGTGGGTCGTGACCCACAGGTTGGTAACCGCTGATCTAACTCCTATTCATTCTTCACAATTCAGCTCAAGAATTACCTCTTCTAAGAGGACTTTCATGAACTAGTCAATCTGACTCTGACACCTATCTTCTGGACTCCCATGGACTCATGTTCTTTTCTACTTATGAGTTCAGAGCACCCAAGTTAATTGCCTTCCTTCCTCTAGGTAATGTACAGAAAGCTGGGATCATGGCTGACATGTCTAGGTCCTCAGTAAATATTCATTGAAGGAATAATGAATTATGGAAATCCAAGATATTTGCATTGATTGATGGAAAATCATAATTAGCACCCCCGAGAGTGAATAGGAAATTATTTCTCTGAGGAGGGTCATAGGATTCAAGCTAGAGGTGAATGGGAGGTTTCTCAGATTCCAACTTCAGCCTTAGCAAGGATGAGGCTAGCTTGACAGGTGGCACGAAGAACAAGAGCATTTTAGCAGAAGGAGTCTTTGCCAAGGTGGAGCTGTGACAGAGAAATGGAGAGCATTCAGGATGCAGAGAAAGATGAATGTGGCTGTCATTATCTAGTATAACAAGAAGAGCAGAAGGTGTTGGGCGCCACCTGTGGCTCAAAGGAGTAGGTCGCCGGCCCCATATGCTGGAGGTGGTGGGTTGAAACCCAGCCCTGGCCAAAAAAAAAAAAAAAGAAAAGCAGAAGGTGAGGATGGTGTGAAGGGAAGAAGCCAGAGGAGGGAAGGCTTTGCATGCCACGTTATTTTATTATGTGGACAACAAGGAGCCATTAAAAGACTTTGAGCAGAAGTTACATGTTAGAAAGCTTAAGTATGGAGAACTGATAAAAGAAGGGATGGAGAGCAGAGAAGAACAGCTGATAGACTAATGTAGTAAACCAAGCAAAGTGAAAAGACAGAATTAGAATTGATAGGATTTGGTAACTGACTGAATACAGGGAGGAAGGGAGGGCCAAACAAGGTGCCTCTGAGAATTTTGCTCTGATTCCTTAAGCAGATGGTGATGCCATATTAAAACAAAGGTAAATTATTTTTTAAGGATTCTTGAGAATTTCATAATTTATTTTGAGTTAGAGACATTTTGTAACATGAAGGGCATGATGTTTTAAAAAAGACGATTCAGGCACTGGTGTCTGTTTGCAATAAAATGGTCACAAAATACCTAATGTGATCCTTTTGGATTATGCCAGGATTCTCTGTTTGATCCCAAAGAGTCATTTAAACTTTCTGTGACTCAGTCTTACAAACTGTTTCACATCAATAAGAAAACATATATGCCTCCCAGATAACTCAGTAAAGCAATTCAAAAATAAATTTGTCTGTATGGTAATTTCTGCTTTCCAAATGCAAGATGAAATACAATCTCAATTTGCTCTTCTGTTTAAAACAAAACAAAAACACTAAAAAGAGAGAAGGCTTAAATAATTTCAAATGGCCCTTTAAGCTCCAAAAGTCATGGTTCCATAAGTCAGAGCACTCAGTTGGAGCTACATTCTACCCAGGTCAGTGGCTGATACTCAACAAGGACCATGGGATTTATGGTGGAGGTAACTTGTCCTATTTAAGCACTTCCTGCTGAGTGAAGTAGTACTTCCTGTTATATGTCTTAATGGTCTTCTATTTTTTATCACATTACCTTTTAATGAGGTGCTTTCATTTGTTTAACACATATTTATTCAGTGCCTACTATGTGCCAGGTACCACATTAGGTGCTGGTGAAACAAAATTAAATGAGACATGTTCTCTTTTGTTGTATTTTTAACTCTAAACCATATTCAAGCCAAAATACATCATCTTATAAAGCAATATTTATCACATACATGATCTTGCTCTAGGAACTATGCCAGGGTACCCCATTAAACTTGATGGACCTGAGAATAGTAAAACTATACACTGTATAATGTATTTATAGTATGTAGCAAGGCAACAAGGTCCCCTGAGAAGGAAGGCAGGAAAACTGAAAAATCATCCCGTGTGCACTTGGAACTCACAGACCATTCACAAATTCCCTATGCTGTGACTCCATTTCTTTATAGAATGGAGATAATAAGGCCTGCTTTTAGTATTCCTCATAGGATATTATAAGGATTAAATGAGTAAAAGCACATCAATTACTTTGAGCTTTAAAAAAAGACACTAAATAAATACTAGGTATTGTTGTTTGGTAGCATTACATGAAATCACATTAAAAGTCAAAAGCCTACAGTAGTTATTCTAATGGAAGTTTAAATCCCAAGATGAAAGCAAGGTGAATTGAATAACTAAAACCAGGACACACTACCAGTCAGATCTAGTTAGAAACTAAAATTAAAACTGGAATTAGTTGCACGACTGACGACGATTCCTCACTTAGGACAGACCTTCAAGATGTGCAGTTTGCGACATTAAAGTTGAAGTAAGGGCAACAAGGAGGTGAGCATGAGCCCCAGGTGGGCTGACCCTCTTGGATTTTAAAAATGAGTCTTCACCTTGTTGCAGTCCTCAGAGGGAAACACCTAGTTAGTGGGGATCACACTTCCTCTGAGGGTTACGCTACCAGCTTCCCAGTACCAGATGGGACATTTCCATCTCCAGCGTTTTTGGTGTATGGCACCTCCACCAGGAGAGCCACCGTTTAACTCTGAGAGGTCAACTGTGATGACAATTGTTTGCCTATGATCAAAAACTTATAGATTGTGTTCAAAATGTTGTAAAAGATCCAGACCCCTGAGGATGAGAACTTCTCCACAATTTTATTATTTATTTATTTGTTTGCTAAAATGCCAAAAACTAAAGCAGACACTAACTCCCAACAGAGGAGCTAAACTAATAACACCTTCAACAGCCTCCACATCAGAACTATCTATCTCTAAGCCCAGCAAGAGGAATCAACAAACTGTTCGGTCCCCTCCTCCCACCCCAGGTTGGAAAGCTTCCTGATTAGGGGAATTACAAACTCCCAGCAAGATGGCAGGTTTCTTTCTCATTCAGGTTCTGTACTACAAGTAAGAAGATAAAAGAAAGCAGAGTGGAGCTTCCTTTTTTCTTCTCACTTTACTCAACAATTCTTTTAGTTACTATAAGAGGGAATAAATAATAGAGACAACTGAGGAGATTTTTGAACTGAGAATTCTGCATTATAAGGTTTTCTGATGCCAAGCATGGCCCAAAGTTGAATGAAAATCTTCACAAAAGGCTTTCGTCTACAGACTATCTTTCACACAGATGGGATAAAAGAGAAATATCAGTCAGAAAAATATCCAACTTTAGATGTTTTAAAGTCCCCACATAAGTGTCTTCATGATCCCTATTTAGTTAAACCCTAATTTTTAAAAAGGTTTATTTGAACAGCAAGTGGAAATTACATAGTTGTTAACCTTACAGGACTAGAAAACAGCTGTCTGAATCTTAGGCAAAGCGTATGTACCTTTTACTATATTTTTTTCCTCTCACATAACGTTTTTAAAATTTTTTTCCCAAAGTCTCAAGAGATAGACAACTAATATTTATAAATAAAAATAGAAGATAATTTCAAAAAACAGATCATGTCAAAGCTTATAGACAATAGAAAAAGAATATTTCAAATTCATTCTACTTCATCTGGATATACCTGATATTAAAATTGGAAAAAATATATTCTTATAAAGGGAAATTACAAACATATTTCAATTATAAATGAGGATACAATATCCTAAACAACAAATTAACAAGTTGAATTAAAAATTATTGTTCAAATAATGTACTTTCGCTAAAAATAAATCTGACTTGAGCATTAGTTGCTATTTTTTTTCTTTTCTTTTCTTTTTCCCCACTCCCTCCCTCCTTCTCTCTCTGTTTGCTCTCCCCTTCCCTCACCCCTCTCTGTTTGCTCTCCCCTTCCCTCACCCCTCAATTGTCATTAATTGTCCTCATTTCAAAGTTGAATATGTAGGATTCATGCTTCTCCATTCCTGTGATGCTTCACAAAGGATAATGTGTTCCACCTCCATCTAGGTTAATACAAATGCTGCAAATCTCCATTTTTTTTTTAAATGGCTGAAGAGTATTCCATGATACACATATACCACAGCTTGCCAATCCATTCCTGGGTTGATGGTCATTAGGCTGTTTCCACATTTTGGTGATTATAAATAGAGCTGCAATAAATAGCCTAGTATGATTGTCTTTATAATAAAAGTTTTTTTTTTTTTTCCCCCTTCGGTACAGATGCCCAGTAATGGGATTGCAGGATCAAAAGGGAGGTCTAGGTTGAGTTCTTTGAGGTATCTCCACACTTCCTTCCAAAAAAGTTGTATTAGTTTGCAGTCCCACCAGCAGTGTAAAAGTGTTCCTTTCTCTCCACATCCACGCCAGCATCTGCAGTTTTGAGATTTTGTGATATAGGCCATTCTCACTGGGGTTAGATGATATCTCAGGGTGGTTTTAATTTGCATTTCTCTAATAATTAGGAATGATGAGCATTTTTTCATGTTTTCTAGCAATTTGTCTGTCTTCTTTAGAGAAGGTTCTGTTCATCTCTCTTCCCCATTGATGTAAGGGATTGTTGGTTTTTTTCATATGGATTAATTTAAGTTCTCTATAGATCCTAGTTATTAAGCTTTTTGTCTGATTCAAAATATGCCTTTTTACTATTGATTATAATCTAGGGAACTTCACATACTTTTTTTGAAAAGGGAAAAAAACTCTTTAGAAAGGTGAACCTCTATAATTGAAGTACTAAAGCGAAAGGAAACCCACAAATTCTAGCAAAAGATATCAACTTTCTCAGCATTATATTTTAGAGTCTGAAAATTATTAGAATCAAATTCTTCCTTCCACCTAATCTGTCTCTATTTTACCTTGGGGGAATAAAAAAAAGTAAAAGTATGTCATCCTTTGGGTATTAACTCTTCATTTATATTAAAGCTATAAATCACCAGCCACCAACCACTGACTGAAATTAATATCCTAGTTCCTATGCCGTTTCCACTTACCTTCCAATTCTCCTGTATGCATGGGGTAAAAAGAAGGTGATAGAACTGTGTTTTAGGTTATAAGACTTAGTTGGTAAAAATTCTTACTTTTGTTCTCTAATTAGATTTTACACACAAAAAATGCACACACATGTACACAGGGTTGATGGCTGAGATTTTTTTTGGAATTTTGGTATGCTTGGTGTCTTTTGTTCCTCAAATGTCATTCAAGAAACATTAACATTTATTAAGCATCATTATTTTCCAAGCACTATTCCAGTTGCTTTGGTTTTTAATTTTTATGAGTTGCTTTGGTTTTTAATTTTTATGTGTTTCATTCTACAAGACATTTCAAATAACCTTCCCACTTTTGCCTCTGTCACAAAAAGAAAGGCGGGGAGGGGGGAGGAATGGAGGGAGAAGGGGTAGAACCATAGAAAGAGGGAGAAAAGAAAGAAAAAGAAAAGAAAAGAAAATTCCAACAGATAAAACCTTATGGTTCCTCATCTTTCTTTTGAAGGTTGTCACCAGGCAACTGAAACACTCAGTAATCCTATTAGCATATTTTCAATATAAAAATAATTTTGAGAGATCCCAGAAGTCTTTCAATCCAGTCTAAACTTCCTGTTTTACCACTGCCACCTCTAAACAATTATTTAGAATCCTAAAACCCTGGGCTGCTATGGATTTTCTAACTACTCACACAATATCTAGAACGCTGCTCTGTCTAAACCCTTAATGTTCCCCAGGAATCTCCTGACAGGATAATTTTGAATCACAATTGAATTTCCTCATCACTCATATCTTTCCATTTCAACTTAACCTGGCATGGAGCAAGTTGTGAGTAGGCCTGACAGTGACCCAGGCCCTGAGAGCCCCTCATGCCCCACTCCAGCATCTCAGGCATTTTGAAAAGCTTCTCTCACCTAACGACACGGAGCTGCATACTGTGTACTCTTTCTAGCTTAGCACAGGGACTAAATTATCTTTTTAGGCCCCAACAGGTTTATATGGAAGCCACCTCACAGCTATTTCCATAGTAACAATTGAGTGGAACAGATCAGCATTAGCTCACTATTGTCAGTGTTCAACATCTGACCAAATAGATGGTTTATTTCCAACAGTCCTCATTGCCATTTGCTTGAACATACCAGATGATAGCGTATGTGAAACAGAATACAAAGATTTTTTTCATATCTAACAAAGGAGGCCCATCATGGTGGCTCACACCTGCAATCCTAGCACTATGGGAGGCCGAGGTGGATGAATTGCCTGAGCTCAGGAGTTCAAGACCTGCCTGAGCAAGAGGGAGACTCCATCTCAACTAAAAATAGAAAAACCGAGGCAAGAGGAGACACTGCGACAGAGTGAGATATTGTCTCAAAAAAAAAAAGTCTACAAAGGAACCTGTAGGGTAGGATGGGTACCTTTCAGGTCCTATCATGATGAATGCTGTTTATACCTAATTCTGAGATTCTGCCCCTACTAGAAATGTATATAAAGGCACAGATGTCTCCCACTCATCTTCTCCATTTTCAATTACAGAGTGGCTATAAAATGATGTATTTCTCAAGTTTTCCTTTTAAAGGACAAATATATATGGATCCTCTATTTCAACAGGTCGCCATATGGAGTTCTAAAGGTTTAAAGCATGAAATTCTACCTGGTTTGAATGTCAAGGGAAAAAAAGTTTGTTTGTACGTGATGGAGTAGTGACTCCAGGCTAAGTCACTCCACATTTCCTTCAGCTACTGGCCCTGGGGTTTTATCTATCAGTACTATCAGTTTTGCAAACTTCAGGCCAACAATCACAGAAGTTGTGAGAGCCCTGTCAGGGGAAATCGATGCTAGTCAAACTGAAGAAACTCACATCTGCATTTCTTCCGAGCTGAATCACAAACAGTCCACACCCATCATGATCCCTCTTCAAATAATTTCTTCATTTACCTGTGTGGCACTTCCTGAAAGTAAGAAATGGGCTTGACTGGATGAGCTATTATCTCATTAGGATTTGTGAAGGGACCAGGCAGGCTGGAATGCTTTTCATGGGTCCGCCTCCCACATCCCCTCTCCGCTTCCCATCCTCTGTCCACTGTTTTTTGTACTGTTTGCCTTTTCTCAGTTTCTGTGTTGCCTGAGACAGACAGATAAGCCCCTTAAATGATCACTACCACCCTGCATTAGCTTTCAAAGCCATTAACAACTTTTCCATGTTTGGTAAATGATGTGTGATAGAAATGTTGACAACGTAAAGGGAGAACTAAACCACAGACCAGAACTTCTCAGAATACAGGGAAATCGCTCCAAACTTCTCTGGGAACACCTTCCTTAGCATTCATCCACAGCTCTGTTTGAGGCACCTGTGATTTGTAAGGCAAAGCTGATGTTTCACTTTAATTGGCAGGAATGCCAAGAACCTATATATTCATGCGGAGCACAGGAATACATATTGGGATTTTTGTCTCCACATAATAATAGTTTTTAAGTTCATTTTATTTTTCCATTTTCCTCTTTTAGATTATCCAGAAAAAAATCTCATAGTCTCTCAATGTGATATTGTAGTAGAATTACAACACGTGATTTTCATTGAGAAACATGGTAAATGCCCATGCGGGGGGGAATCAAAGTGCAATGCTGTCCCCTCACCCTGCTGCATGTGTATTCATGCTGCTGGAGGCTCATTTACAATAGTGTCCCTGGAAGTCCAGGGACACAGCCAGAATGCCTTCTGTGGTACAACAAGGACACACAGACATTACATTTCAGCTCTGGAAACCAAAGGAAAAAATATGGCAGGAAGGTTTGTTAAACATCTGCTTCATTCTGAGTACCACTAAGTTTTCTTTGGCTGGTTGATTGAAAGCTGTAGCTGAACAAAACCCTGCAGCTACAGCAATTCCTGTGTCAGCTAAGAGTGATGCTGGTAGCACACAGTCCCACTCAGTCCCACACTGTCTTGGGCTCCTACAAAGAATTCAGCCCATGGGGAGCCCTGGGGGAGCCCTGAGCACTGTTGTTCTCACTTGGGTTGATCAGGAGTGAACAGGTGTTCCCTAGAGGAACAAAAGGACATCAGACTGGGCAGGAATGCCACCACAGAGAAAGCAATGAGCAAAACAGAAATGCTTGAGCTTAACCATATTCAAAAACCAATGACTGGAACAGACGTGTTGGGGCAACATAATAGAAAGTGACATTGGTTTCCACTGTTGCTTACTGACAAGTATGGGATGCTTGCATTTAAAGGAACAGTACTCACTCCTCTGACTTTCAAAACCTGCTGTGTGGCTGACACTGCTCAATAAGAAGGAAATATCATGAGAGGTAGGAAACAAAGTAAACAGTATCAATATAATTTTGGATTATGAAGGAAACAAACAAAAAAGGTAGATTAGACTCACAAGGCAGAGAGGACTGACTATTACAGATAAGATGGTCCATATGCCATTAGAGAAAGAACCAGCCACAGTTGCAGAAAGCCAGAACAATCAGGCAAAGACAGCAGAGGCAAAGGCTGTGATGTAAGAACGACTAGAATAGAAAATGCTCAGAAACTTATGGCACAAAGGAAAAGGGTTTTTTGTTTCTATTTCCATTTTTATTGTTGGTTTGGTAATTGAATGGCTGAGAAAGAAAGAAACAACAGTGTCTGCTAAACAAGTACAGATTAATGAAGTGTTGCTTTTCCAATCAATGTACATTTCAGACACTTTTGGAGAAAGGAAAACTTTATTGTTCTTTTTTTTTTGTTGTTTGTTTTGTTTTGTTTTTAATGGTGCCTTAATGGGCTTGACTGGATGAGCTATTATCGCATTAGGATTTGTGAAGGGACCAGGCAGGCTAGAATGCTGTTTATGGGTCCACCTCCATCTCAACTAAAGCCATCATGTTTGGCTTGTTTTTCCTTTGGCTACTCAGGAAAATGCTGCAAAGTGACCGAAGGGGTCTGCATTTTTACTCTTGATTTAGATTATTTTCTGAAACATCGTCCCTGAAAGCACACTGTTAAGCCATATACAGATCTCTGGTGTTTAATCCTTTCTTATTTCATTTTTTTCTTAGACAAGCCGATTTTCCCAGGAGCACCTACATTTCAATTTAATACAGAACCACACATTATGGTAACAGATCAACTCCCCAAGGCACAGAGCAGATTGTGTCTTTAACCAAGACAAGAAGCCATTGCTTTGGGACTCTGATTAGATATAGTTTATTCATTGCAGGATGACACAGCTCTTCACAAGGGAAAGATCACCTTGTCATGTATCAGGGACAACACTGGTGAGACTGTCAGTGTCTGGACAGTATTAGCAGATCAACAGAGTTTGTGTCTTTGGTATGTCAAAGTCTGTATCCCATGGAGCCTTACCCTGTAGGCAGAATCAAGAGAAAGAAACTCTATTTCTTCTACTTGATTGATTCATATTTCAATACATAACAATCATCAAACAATTGATCAGTGCACAGACGATCCAATTTGATCACCCAGACCACATCTGTTTATCTTATTAATTTAATGAACAGATAGGTTCAACCACAAAGAATTTTGGCTCTAAAGCAGTTAGATTCATAAACTTCCAAGTAGAAATCTGAGGAAAACACCAGCCCATTGAACATGTGCATATACAGGTATAGTATATATGATGAGTAAAACATGCAGTTATTTTTTCTAAAACTTTAGAAATCGGGTTTTCTGATTGCATCACTGAAATAGACTAACCTGTAATATGTTCAGATTTAACTTTCTTGTGCTTACTCTGATTTGCTACTCTTACCTAGTATTTCTGAAAAGTTTGTGTAAGCCAAAGTTCTATAAATGGAATTGTGTTTTAAATACATTAAAGCTATTTATTGGTTAAATTATGAATGTGTTTGTAATCAATGAAGTCCCCTCTGGTATACAGTTGGAATTTTATATCACATCTTTACTTAAAAGTAATGTTTCTATTGCAAAATTCTGTGTTTCCCAGCTAATTTGAAGCAATTTTTAGTAAACCTAAATTTGTGGTCAGACTAGCTCATGAAAAAACACAAGTAAGTCATGTTTCTCTATTTTCAAAAAAGGCAGGGGAGTAGAGCAGTTTGGTTTTCCTAATAACGTAAGTTGGAACTGGGCGAGGGGATGTAAATGTGAATTCTCTACCAGACATATTTTCTTTTGTGTGGGGTTTAACTGTAATATGATTGAAAATAATATATTCACATGCACTTCTTGTTAAGACAGCACTTTTGTTAAACGGTTCTGTCAAACAAATATGATTTATGTTCCTTTCTCTTACCCACAATCTCTGTGCTATCCACCTAAATCTTCCGGACACACTGTCTCCCGGTTACCAGAAGCTTTGTCAATACTCCCAGAGTCTTTCTCCTTCCTTGCAACTTTGTGACATTCTGTCTCTGGTCCTATGTGAAGAAGCTTTATAATTTAATATGTTTTATATCAGAAAGGTATTTGATATTTATACATTTGATAAACACAAATATATACACATACACATCATTTTACTTTTATTAAACTCACAAAAAGGGGAAAAATGGATTCAGAAGACACTAGAAAGTTTTAAGAATCAACGCCATTAGAACCACTTAAAGAATGAAATGTAAAATGAATGGATAACAATTTTAGTCACCAAGAACGTGTACTCTAAAATATAAAAAGATTTAGTTCCTAATTGTTCTGTGTATTTGTTTTATCTTTAGAGTTCTTCTCCACCTCAGACTTACTAAAGAAATCTCCGTCTCCAGGAGCTGTCTGCTCGGTCTACCGAAGAGGACTTTAAAAGGCACCTGACCAAAGCATAAAGCGACGTTCTCATGTAAGTTTTATAGAACAGGAAACTAACAAGAAATTTTAAAATGTATACTCTCAAATGCTTATTGCAAAGTCTCATCACTACACTTGAATTTAGTCAACTTTAAAAACTACGACCAGCAGTCCCTTTGAATTAATACACTCAAACATTTTTTTCTCTACACAGCTAAGCTACTTTAGAGCCAGCAAGGAAGTTTTTTGAAAACACTGACTTTTAAAAATGTTTTCTTCAAAATTAAAAGAAATGAAACTAGGTTTATCTCAAGTTCTTAGTAAAATTTTCTCTCAGATTAAAACAAGAAATGTCTTACTCTGAATACAAGTTGGGATTTTATTTTTTAGGTTGAATTATAAAGCAAAACTTTTAAAAACAGAAGTTAATGGTGGAATAGACAACATTTTTACTTTAAAGGCACGAATGGTGTCCTTTTGCAAACTCCTAAATCAAACAGAAAAAGTGATGTGTTGCCAGGATGTTCAGCACACTTTCCTTTAATTGCCATATATAGATAATAGCCTGGTCATTTTTTTTTTTTTAAGAAAATAAATTGCAAAGTTGCAAGCAATTTGATTTCACAGTATCTTACCATGCAACATATCAAAAACAATGAATTTAATCATTTTGTGGTCTGGGTTGAATTTAACACTGAAATCTTTCTTATTGAACTTCACAGCAACAAAGGATTTCAGACTTACAGATGACCATCTTTGAAGTTGGATAGAACCCTGACCAAACTCCGATTGTCTGATACTGAAAAAGGACAAAGTACAGAATACAGTATTCCAACCAGGATTGGCGCTGATCTGAGAAATTTGAGAAACGTACTGTGAAGGAATTACAGATATAGAATGACTGGATAGGTCATTTGATCTTGCTTCTGAGACTGAAAAAACCTCTGTTTCAGATTAAATAGTACTTCATTGCTTTCCTTTTTGTTTCTTTTCTTAAACATAAAAAATACATCTACAGATTAAAGAAACAATAGCAAAACAAGTAATAATACAATATGTATTACATCTACATAGGTCCAAAAAGTTTCTGAAGTTTGAATAATGCAAGTTTTACTGAAAAATATGACACCAGGTAGTAACAAACCGAACTCTGGGAGCACAGACAGGTCTCTCCCTGGGTGTGACCAGGGAGAGCACATATCCCATAATACTTCATAAAACAGAAGGAAGAAAACATCTCAGATTTTTAGAAATCACACCACCTCATTAGCCTAAATACGCAGTAGGGGCGCTTATGGCTTTCATCCTTTTCAAATGCTATGCTACACAAAATTGTAGAGAGAATAATTTGACTATAAAGTGACATTTAAAAAATAGAAATGACTGTAACAACAGCAGTGACTGTAGCTTTAAGATAACTGTTACAAGAAATTAAAATATATTTATATAATTTTGATATAAATCTTAGATAGGTCCTCCAATTTAAGAAATGATTTTATCACATTAATTTGTATTTTGTTAGTATTTTCTGTGTAGACGGTTTCTAGTATATATTTAATTATGACATGGGGTACTTTATGGTATTCTTTCTTATAAAGTTTAAAATATACAAAATTAAACATAATAGACTTTTGTTCACATAATAATTTTACATGCTATTCTTCATTAATAGTCAAAAAAGTAATTGCTAATTATTGATAAATTCAAGTTTTTATTAAAGAAGTAAATTAAAAGAAAACTTGAGAGGAATATATAATAAAGTACTTTAAATACATTATTTTAGAAGATGTGTGAAACTATGGTAGTAGTATCTTCATGTTGAAATATGGAAGGATTTCTTTCAAATAAATTTAGGACATGTAATTAGATGAAGCAAAATCAATGACACATTAAATTCCGTATGCAACTCTGGAAAAGGAATAACTATCAATTTACAAAAGTTAACCTACAATAACAAAAGAAGTAAAATGTTATTCTTATTATTTTGGAAAAATATCACTACCACTTCATTTACATTATACAGGTGTTTAACTGTCAATTATCTTCACTATTTTTCATCCTAATTAATGCCCACCTTGTGAGTTCCAACTTAAGAGAAAAAATCCTGCTGTTTTGTAATGATGTAAATGCTTTGAATTGTTTTTGAAACTGCTGAAATTCTTAGAGATTAGAAAGCCAGTCCCAGAGACTCTTTTCGGTTAAATTTAGCCACAATTATAGAAACAAAATAAACACAAATACACCATATGTGCAGGGTACACATGCTTAAGGAGGCTGGATTTTTACTAGCCGAACCAAGCATAATTATCCTTAGAAAAGAAGAAAGCAGGGAGCAGAGGCGTGCTGGCACCCAGTGGAGGACGGCGGTAGGACAGCTGTCTACCTTGGTTCTCAGGCATGTTGGGAAAAGAACCCATTTTAATTATCACAATCTATGCTTTCTGTCACATAAATTTGACAGGAAGACAAAAGAAAAGCATCTGGAGTAATTAATCCTGACTATGCAACAAAACATTATGAGTTTAATTCTCTTCAAGGCCAGACAAAAATTTTGGAAGGGTGAAAGTGGTGGAGAAGAACCAGCTGTGATGAAAAATATAACATAGTAAAAGGAAGAACTGTGCAATTTTCTTCTCCCTTGATATTTTCAGCCAAACCTGGTCACACTAGTCTACTCTCCATCAGGCAAAGAATGCTTTTGAAATCAAGTGAAAGGCTGTTAGTGAAATTCTGTCTGTATTTGTGCCATAAGTCACCCAACACTACATACTACTTACACACTAAATTGGGGGTTTTCAATTGACAATATTACATGTAGAGATATAGTTATTATTTTTCCTTCATGACCTTTTTTTTTGGTAGGGAAGTAAATTTATATTTGAGCTCCTTTCACACCCTCCCCTCTCCTCTTTTGGCACTGGGGAAAAGTTGGTTTCTGGTAGGCAGCTTCTGTCCTGGAAGATAATGAGTCTGCAACTCAGTGGGAGCTAGCAAAGCAGAATTACTACAACTTTGCAGGGAAAGTCTTATGACAGTTAAGCCCACCACGTGAACTCCATGGTCTTCTCCAACTGTGATAATCTATGATTCTCTGAAAGAAAGGGCTTTTTAAATATTTTCCTACATTGGGAGATAGATTTCAGTTCACCGTGCCCATTAAGTGTTCCAAGAACTACATCTCTGCCTTTATTTCTTGGTATTTCCAGTATGCTTGGTAAATATTTTATGATGGAGACAAATAAGGTCCAGTTTATATGAAGGTCAAGACTAGACTTGTGGTAAGTTAGGAGTCAAGGTTTCCATAATTGAGTTCTGACAGGTTATTAAACTGCATGTACTCCATTATTTACTGCAGATTTGCTTTACTTTATCAAACAGTTACATTGTTCTAGATAGCTGGCTTAATTTTTAACTAATATGTGACAAGAGAGTTTTTTTGTGTTTTTGTTTGTTTGTTTTTTGAGACAGAGCCTCAAGCTGTCACCCTGGGTAGAGTGCTGTGGCATCACAGCTCATAGCAACCTCCAACTCCTGGGCTGAAGCGAGTCTCCTGCCTCTGCCTCCTAAGTAGCTGGGACCACAGGTGCCCGCCACAATGCGGGCCATAAATACGTTCTTTCCTATTAAAAACCTTTCTGGTTGTCTTTAATCATAGAGAGACTTGTTTTTATACCATAGTAAGAACCTGAGATCTCACGCCCAATCATGTGTAATGCTGATCTTATATGCTTTACTGGTGTTAAACTTATAAAACTAGTATTTTACCTAATATAACTGGATTTCTTTTATATCTTGATTTAGACATCCAAGAGTTTATTCCAGAGTATGCAAATGAACTATGCTAAGTATCACACCCTTGGAAAACTGTTTTGCCCCTTTAAGTCCCATGCGAGAACAAGATGAACGGTCCATGTAACTTTGGTTCTCGTTTAAGTCTGGGGAAATGCCAGATAACCCAGTGCTACAGTTCCCTTTGCCTCTGTGCAGCTTACACAGCACCAAACCTGAGAGCCGGCTAAAAAACTTGCTAGTAACATATTCCCCTGTAACAAGTCTGAGTAATTGGTTGAAGAAACATACGGTAAAAGGTTTTTTATATTAAATATAAAATTATCACCACTAAATTTATAAGAGAAGGAGTAAAAGGGGAAAAAAGGAAACAGATTGGTCCTAATTCACTGGCATGAAAAGGTTTCCATCAAGAATACCCAGTTTCCTCTGAAATCCCAAATTCACACAAATAAAAATTCTGCCCTACTCTTTCTCCGTTTGCATCACAGAGCCACAGTCCTGTATTGCCATCTGTACTTGTCCAGGTGACCCTGCTAAAGAATAACAAGAGGTACATCTAGGCAGCAATTCTGCACCTGGTGGGCCAGTTGTCAGCATCCTGAAAACCCATCCACGAGTGGGACCTTGGCCAGGGTGGCAAAGGCATATGGACAAGTGCAGTTAAGAGTGACCATCTCAAGAGCTCAGAGAGACTGCGGGAGGCTGGAGGAAGGACACTGCCTTCAGCTTGGGGTGGGAGTGGAGGAGTGTGAGGGGCCAAGGAAGACTTCCTGAAGGAGGTTGCCTGGCCTTGATTCCTGGCTAGGACTCAGGAAAACCATATTGAGGAATAAAAGCAAATGGTGTATGAGGAAACTCTGTCTGCTCCATCGACTCCTGACTGAGGATGGGGCTTGACAGGCTCTGGCATAGGGGTGACTGCCACAGCCTTATTTCATATACAAGAAAACCATTGAACATTTTAAAAGTATCTCTAAGCTCACATAATTTAAACATGGCCTCATTAGCAAAGATAAATTCCATGTTTTTCCCTTTTTCCCAGCTCATCCCAATCCCTCTCATTTTATCCAGTCCTACCAGCTTAATTTAAGAAGCTAAACCAACAAAACAGAGAGAACTAAGACTGGGTATCCAAAACTGAGGCCCACCATCCACAGCTGGTGCATCCTATCCCTATCAAAGTTCATTTTTGTTGTGTGAACCAAATCTAATTTTCAAACTGAAATTATTAGCAGACTGAAAAATCATGTTTTATCATTATTTTGTCCTTTTCATAATCCCTCTGGTACAAGTGCTAAGAACATGCAAAATAATGTTTGTTTCTCCATTGCTCTAGAAGCACCCTGACCAGTTGATCTTCTCAAGACAGCCAAAAACCCAGACCCAAACTAAACACAAACTTTCACTCCCCTGACACAGATTATTATTTTTAGCTCTTTGGGATTACCTATGAGTATCAAAAGAGGTTGTTATGCAGTGTTTCACCAAATCCCTCTCAAACCCTTATAAAACTACAGACTAATGAGGAACGTTTCCATTTAAGGAAGAAACTGAGACATTGATGTGAAAAAATGAAGATAGAAATGCAAGCTCATATCATGTGCTCTAGTGAAAGATCCCAATTTTTAGCCTGTTTTTTTTTTTTGTTGTTGTTTTTTTAATTAACCAGATGAACCAGCAAATCCACTTCTGGGCATGTATCCAGAAGGACCAAAAGCACAGATTTGAAGAGATATTTACACATTCGTGTGCATGGCAGCCTATTCACAATAGCCTTCCACTCGAGGTGGAAGGACCCTAGAGTCCACTGACAGATGAATAGATGAGCAAAATGTGGTCCATACATCTACAAAGGATTATGACTCAGCCTTAAAAAGGAAGGACAGGGAGAGGGGAGGGGAGGGGGCAGGATGGGTGGAGGGAGGGTAATGGGTAGGACCACACCTATGGTGCATCTTACAAGGGTACAGGTGAAACTTACTAAATGCAGAATATAAATGTCTTAACACAATAACTAAGAAAATGCCATGAGGACTATGTTAAACAGTTTGATGAAAATATTTCAGATTATATATGAAACCAGCACATTGTACCCCATGATTGCATTAATGTACACAGATATGATTTAAGAAAAAAAAAAAAGAAAAAGAAAAAAAGAAAAACGTTGGCTTGGTGCCTATGGCTCAATGGGCTAAAGTGCCAGCCATGTACACCTGAGCTGGTGGGTTCAAATCCAGCCTGGGCCTGCCAAGCAACAATGACGGCTATAACCAAAAAAATGTCCAGGCGTTGTAGCGGGTGCCTGTAGTCCCAGCTACTTGGGAGGTGGAGACAGGAGACTCGCTTGAGCCCAGGAACTGGAGGCTGCTGTGAGCTGTGATGCCACAGCACTCAATCCAGGGTGACAGCTTGAGGCTCTGTCTCAAAAAATAAAAATAAAAAGGAAGGATATTTGACACATGTTTCAACATGGGTAGACCTTCAGGACATTACAATAAAAGAAACAAACCTGTCCCAAGAGGAAAAATACTGTAGGATTCCATTTACATGAAGTATGTATCTAGAATAGTCAAATTCATGGATACAGAAAATAGAATGATGGTTGTCAAGGGTTGTGGGAGAGGACGATGGGAAGTTAATGCTTCATGGGCACAGAATTTCAGTTTTGCAAGGGGAAAAAATTCTGGAGATGGATAATAGTGATGGTTGTGCAACAACGTGAATGTACTTAAGACCCCCAAACTCAACATTTTAAAATGGTTAAGGTGGCAAATTTTAAGTTATGTGTAGTTTGCCATAATAAAACCTCATAATATCATTCAATGAAGGAAAAAGTTGAAAAAAATTTCACCATACAAAATCTAAAATAGGAGTTTGAATATATGAATACAAGCAAGGTAGCAATATAATCTCTGGCCCTGAGATACCTCTGAAACCAATGAGGGACAAGCTTCTGTTAGCATAAAAAAAATCAGATAGATTAGTGAATATGTGAATGAATGTTGGTAATAGAAAAATATTATATTCTGAACAAGAAATGAACAGAGCAATGTTATCAATTACTTATAAATATTAAGCAACACATGAAACAAGTTTGCAACTGCAAATTTACTTCTGTGTCTCCACATTGTACTAATATACTAATAGTTAATTATTAAAACACAGTGTTGAAAACTTTAAAGTATCAAGGATCTCAAAAATAATAGGTACATTCAAGGATTAAGTGAATCCTCTTGTTTCTAAATCATTTCTGTATTTATTAGCCAATAGCCATCAACAGTGTAAGAGGAAGAGAATGTACATGGTTACTTTAAATTTAATTAAGTTTAAGTGTACTATTAATACCAATAAATGTGTAACTCATGGGTACATAACAGCAATAGTAATTCCAACAAAAGTTTAGTGTTTATGTTTTTAAATCTTTCAATGACATTAACATGTGCCCCTTTAACCTTATATTTTATATATACGTCTGTTTGCCTGGTATAATTAGAAGTAAGAAAAAGGTCTGCTAAATTCTACATAGGTAAAACGTTTCTTCAGTAAATCATTACTTCAAATGTGTCATCACAATTCTCAGCTGTCCAATTAATTAAAAGCCAACTAAGAGTTGGTTTTGCTCAACAACTGTCCAGCCTAGCAGTCCAGTGAAAGATGGCCACCCCTGTAGTCTTAATAACTCCTCCAGGCTGTTGGCATGTCATGGCCTGACCATGAAATCTGACTTGATAAATCATGGAAATAAGTTAGCGACACAAACCCATCTTTGCTCAGACCATGCTTTAATATTTTATATATGTTTATTTGGCATAAAATAACATTTTTCTCAGTCTATCTTGTAGCAGTCCCATTTTGGAAACTATTTATATTTAGTAAAATTTTTTTTTTTAAATACTAAAAGCTTACTTTATTCCATACTTTCTAACCCTGTTGACCCCCCAACCCATGAACTCAACAAGAGTTTCTTAAAGTCATTTAATACTTTACTCTTTGGCAGTTTCAACTCTAGCCTTTTGAAACAGCCCATAAGTGATAATGAAATGCATAAAGGAATGAGAAAGAGATCCAATTACATCTACCTGCATAGTTCAGCTGCACACCAAGTAACAATAAACAGGCATTCTTAAGTCACAGCATTTCACTGGAAATGGGGCAGAACTGTGTATTTTAACAACTTTTTACAACTAGTAACCACTACAGCATTTATTTTACTTTCTGAAAGAAAACCAGAGAAAGTTCATAATTTAAACTAAAAGGTCTTTCAGCCTCAAAGACAAAAAGCACTTCTGCTTAGCACCTGAGTAATAATGTGGGATGTGTACAGGTGAATTAAGAAGACTAGACTTACAGATAGTTTGTCTTTGGCTGGTCTGAAATGTCTGAAGCCTTTCCAGCCCGCAATCATTTATTATCCAGCAAAGAAAGCCTGGGTTTTTCCTCCACAAACACAGTGGTGGTCCTCAGCTTACGATGATTTACCATGTCTGCTCTGAAATGCATGGCACAGACTGTTCCAAAACGATCTGTCTCATATACACACACATCTGATGATATTTTAGGTCTGATTTACTTTTGTGCTACTAAAATCAGAGCGTTTTGGTCACCTGCACATATTTTCCCTCTCCAATGTGACACTCAAAACACATTTTAGGGGGTACTTTATACTAAACCATATGTATCTGAACATATATACATGTATAGCAAAGGCATCTCAGATTTTTATTAGGTTAGTAACCTGATACTCTTTTTTCCTTAGAAGAGGCTATTTTTAAGACCTAGAAGTATTGTACCCAAACACATTTTAGGCATTACTCTATGCTAAATGTGGAAATAAATAGTGCAATATTTCCAAGGAATGTTGGGTTAGTAACTACATATTTCTTCTTCTAAGAGGGGACCATGATTATTCCAAAGTATGAAAAATTTATAAGACTATAGAAAAATATATAGTATTAATAAGAACAGGTTTTAGCTCTGATGGAAGTTTGAACATACCAGTTTAGAAGTCCTAATTCCTAAGTGTGCATAAATTATGAACACCTGCAACTACCAACTCAAGTAAAGGTACCATCTATATACAACATAACTAGGTGTGCAGAATATGTACATAAAGCCGAAGGCTCCAATTTTTCAAATTCACCACCCTAATTAGTTGGAATAATATAAGCCATAAAACAATAAATTTTTGGTTAGTTGGTACATGGACTTACATACTTTCCCTAGCTACACACGGGGGTGTGAGTTCAGATACTAAATTGGGATGCACGCAGATTCGGTTATGCTTGTCGTTCTCAGGAGAAATAAGTAACAAATCTCTCACTGACAGGCTGGCACAGCTGACAGGTTTGCATCTGAAGAAAACTGTTCTGCACAGATAAGCACAGAAGAGGTAGAAAAAAACTAATAAAGAATCATTGAATGAGAACCTGCTTGAAGATAATGAAAGTAACTGGACATCTGGTTGAACATCATAAAATAACAGTAAGTTTTCTCTAGGGTATCTAATAGTAATGAAAATTTGACTTTCTAATTCTCTGGGTCTAAAGTTCTGCTGCCAAATATATGAGCCACTGGCTACAAGTGGCAATTTAGCACCTGAACTATGGCTACTCTAAATTGAAAGGTGTTGTAGATGTAAAATACACACCAATTTCAAGGACTTAGTACTAAAAACAGAATGTAAAACACCTCACTAATATTTTAATTGATTACTTGCTATGTTAATATTTTGAATTAATTATGTTAAATAAAATATCTTAAAAGAATAAATTGTGTTTTTACTTTTTTCTAATGTGGCTATTCAAAAATTTGAACTGATAAACATGGTTTACATTATATTTCTACAGGACAGCTCTTTATGTAAAGGATAAAGTCACAGACATGAGAACTTAACAAATCATCTTATCCAATCCCTCCCACATTTGACAAACAAGAAAAGTAAGGCTTAGAGAGAGATGGAGAGATGGGCTCTAGGTAAGCACAGAATTTTCAGTGGTTTCTTCTAGAATCCAGGGTCTGACTATCAGCCCAGATGTCCTTGAGGAGGAGAAGAAGACAGGATGACGTGTCTCAATACCACAATCAAAAGTACTCTCCTTTCAAGGAGTGTCAAAACCCTTCTCTCGGGTACAGGCAAAACTTCCTAAATGCAGAATACAAATGTTTTCATATAGTGATTAAAAGGCCATGAAGGCTATGTTAAACAGTTTGATGAAAATATTTCAGATTGTATATGAAGTCAGTACATTGTGCCCCATGACTGCACTAATATACACAATTATGAATTAATTAGAAAAAATAAAATAAAATAAAATAAAATAAACCTTCTCTCATCCTGTGAGATGTCATGTTGGAGAACCTTTCCATTGTGACTTACAATCATCTGTGTAATCCACCTCATTCTCTTCTTGACCTTGATGATAAATGCTTGACCCAAGACATGCCTTTTATATACTGTTAAAATTATTGTATGTATCTCAGTGAAGATTTCTAGTTTGTAAATCAAACCAATTTAAAATAAACATTAAACTTGTCTTTAAAGAACAATAAAGGCTAAGTCATTTTCACATGAGCTCTACTTTTCTTTCCAAGAGTTCTCCACTCTCTCCCACTTCCGCTCTAATTCCTTCCTGTGCCTGGCACCATGCCTCTTTCCACAGTCATTTCCAAATCTATGGGATACATTTTTTTCCTTAGTAGTACAACTTTCACTTTTTATTTTTATTGTTATTGCCATATCAAGCTTTACTTTATATATTAATGTCCATTTCTAGATTTCCACTTCTGGGAGTCTAGAGTAGAGACAATAAACAGAAAACAGAATAAATTATAAATACTCTCCCCTCAATTCTGAGAATGTTAGCCTTCAACATTAGTTGAAGCATTTCAAAAGTGGGCAAATAGATAAGAGGTTTCTTTAAAAAGGTAGGGGGAGACTCCAGACCCATTCAATATCCAATATGTGGAAAACAACTCTGGGTCAAATACAGTTAAACAGTACCTCTCAGAAACTTTAATGATGACATAGTTCTAAGCCACATATAATTCCCCCTCCTTTAAAATTACACAAGAAAAGCAATAATTTGACTTATTTCCTTCTATTAGAAAAAAATATGGTTAACTATAACTAAGACAAATAGTCTATCTTAAAGCAATTAATTCTGATCACAAATAGAATTTTAAAAATATAATATCTTAAAATAGAGTAATAATATTGAAAAATAATATAATTTAGAGAATTTAGGGACTGCTGATGAGTTATATTTTTCTACTGTTTTTCCATAGCATTGTCTATGAATCATTGCAACTCTCAGCGTCTCAAATTCAAATCACCTTTGACCCAAGGCACAGAACTTGTCCATTGCTCTAGCCTAGTTGCTGAAGCAAATAAAAGAAATAGGGGTTTCCTTATCTGCAGGCCTGTCCATCTAACAAAGTCATTTTGTCTTTTTCCACTAGGAACATATTTTTCCAAAGTCATTTTTCCACTAGGAACATATTTTTTGTTTGCAAATGATTGTTTCATGAAAGCACCCAACAAATAATTAAACTAATAATACTAAAACAATTTGACTACTATTAAGATCCTCTCATCTAGACTTGGCTGGGCAGTCTTTTCTTTTTTGAGACAGAGTATCACTCTGTCACCCCAGGTGGTACAGTGCTATGGCATCATAACTCAGAGCAATCTCAAACTCTTGGGCTCAACGAATCCTCTTGCCTCAGCCTCTCAAGTACATAGGACTACAGGCATGCACCACAATACTCAGCTAATTTTTCTATTTTTAGTCGAGACAGAGTCTTGCTCTTGCTCAGGCTGGTCTTGAACACCTGAGTTCAAGCAATCTGCCCACGTCCCAGAGCGCTAGGATTACAGGTGTGAGCCACTGTGCCTGGCTGCCTGTGCAGTATTGAAAAAGCCACATAACAGCTCTCAGCCTCAGTTTCCTCAACCTCAAAATGAAGGGAAAAGATTACTTGGCTTCTAAAATGTCCCCAAATGCCATAATGGGATAAAAAAAATTGTACCTTGAAACTTAAACTATTATAAGCTATCTTTAAAATCCCATCCCCTCTTCTATTCTGCAATTCTAAATTTTAAGTAAATCATGAAACACAGTGAAAATAGGCTAGTTCAACTTAAATTTTAACCATCATAAAACTAGTTATGCTGTGGTTTTTATTTAAGGAAAAAAACCCTCCAAACAATGCCAACTGTGTGCTACTGTTTGCTGTCTGGAAAGTGAGATAAAGTCAGCATTGAGGAAGGAATGAGTCTGAGATTTGCACTGATTACCTATGTGCACTTGTATAAAAACAGTTAACATGTTTTGCATATCTCTGCACATGCCCAAATTGTTTTAAAACATTTTGCCTTGTGATTGGGTAAGAGTTGGCATTTTGGTACCAATATAGACCGAGTAAAATGATTTCATTCAGGATGTGTTTATTAACCTTAAACCATGTTCTGCACTGTACATGCCCCGGAACCACAAGCAGTAATCCCGTGGGGCCTGGCTGTTTTGCTTTGGACATTTGCTACATGCATACAACAGAGTCCTAGATGTGGGCTCATAACCAACAGGTCACAACTCCAGAGTTCTGCCATGGGTGCAGACCACAGTGAGGAAAATATTTGGCTTTTCAGATGAGTGCTAGGTGTCAGAAAACCCCATCTAGTTCAGCAATTCTTTATTAATGAGGTAAATGAATATGGAACTCTTTAAGATTATGATGGAAGCATGAACAAACCTATTTATTGCAAAAATATCAATATATCTCAAAGAGCCAGATAATGTTCCATGCTGGAAAATCTTCTTTCTCTGAAGATGAACTAAAGTCAATTTGCCATAAAGCATGGTTGACCACCATTAGTTCATGAACAGGATACAAAAAGGAATGCTTGCCAAATAATGACTTTGCCTCTTAAGAATGTATAGTCCATGAGGACACCTGACACATATTAAACCTAATTAGATGTTCAAATTGTCTTACCTTTTCAAAAAATAAGCTGTGGATTTATGAGTTTCTAATAGTTCCCAGGATTTGGAAAACAGATAAACTTAAGGAAAGACCCAACTCAAATTTCTACTACATAGTTCCCAAGATTTCATAGAACTGTAATTTTTTTAACCTTAAGTTATAATATAGAGTTGCCAGTTTTTTATTGTGCCAAGAAAGAATTTTTATTGTTTACCATCAATTACTTTCACCTTACTTCATGAAAGAAAGGGAATTTTTAACAGCACAGAAATAGAAAAGACGGAATCTCAAAATTGGCAATTCTCTAGATTAAAATTAATTTTATAAAAGTGTATTTGTTATTTTTCTTATTTTACCCAAACCAGTGAAGACTCCATTATGGATAGGCATGGGTTTGAAAACAACATTTGGGAAATACTGATTTATCATGTAAAACTTCTCATTAATTCTATCTACCCTAATATCAACGTAATTTTCTCTTCTCTTCCCCTCAACATTATGTTCCTATTAGGTCTACAGTAGAAGAAATCACATTGGATCAAACAATTGTTCAGTTACGCATATCCTCATGAGAAAAGGATAAGGATTATCTTATGTAAACTCTGACTTCTGTGCCTAACACAATAAATCCTAGATATTATTCCATGAATGAATGAGAGAATACATCAGTGAAAAGAAAATGACTTGATGAAACCCGAGCACACCAAAAACACGTTGCCTCAATTCCACAGGTTAACCTGTTTTTTCCTATTTTGGAAATAAATGGCTGAGGGAACCTCATATTTCCTACAAAGGAAATACGTGGCTAAGAGCTCAATCTTGATCTACCCTAGTGGATATATAATTCTACATGAAAAGAACACAGAATCAATTCAGAGCTCCTGTTATTGGGTTATCCAGAGATCTCAGCAGCTAAGACTGCATTCTGAAACCCCACAAAGTGATTCACTAGACCATATAATCCCAGGCAGGGGACTCCTGAAATGGTTTCATTTTTACCTATGCTTCAGGTGTTCTTGCTCAAGTGCAGTGAATGCTGAGTAAACATTGACCGATTAGAGGAGGATCACAGTAGAATAAATGATTATCTCCTTCCTTTCAGTTCTTGTCAGTGTTGATATTGAGGGGAAAGGACCATTTATTATTAGTTGTTCTTAAAGATTCCTATGTTTACATGTCACTATGATTATTTTTTCTGTGGATAAATTTCCTCAAAAATGTGATTCTTGGGGCCAGGCTCACACCTGTAATCGTAGCACTCTGGGAGGCCGAGGTGGGCAGATCACTTGAGCTCAAAAGTTTGAGAACAGCCTGAGCTAGAGGGAGACCCTGTCTCTAAAAATAGCCAGGTATTGTAGCGGGTACCTGTAATCCCAGCTACTTGGAAGGCTGAGCCAAGAGGATCACTTGAGCTCAAAAGTTTAAGGTTAGTGTGAGCTATGATACCACAGCAGGCTACCAACAGTGACAGTGTAATAATCTGTATTAAAAAAATTGATTATTTTCTTAATTTTATTACTATTATCATGGGTAAGTGGTCACTCATCCTGAGCAAGGAGAAATGACATCAGGATCAGAAGTAAATCATAGACCAAAGAAGTCTAGACCTCAAAACATGCTACCATTTTCTAGATCTGTGAGGTTTAAATGGACAATTTTGCAAATTCTGGTCTAAAAAATTAACGGTATAAACAAAACAAAAATCCCAAAACAGTGATTCCTTAACATCATAACAATTACTCCTCAAAATATAAAGGTTTTATTTTTATCCAGCCCACAAGGGTGTGGCATTACACAAAAAGACCACACCTTCTATAGTTTGGGCTCAGTCTCCAAGTTGTCATGTTTCAGGAATAAAGAACGAGATATTCAAGAAAACGTCTCTCAAATGACTAGGTATTTGCAGAACATTTAGATCTGGTTATACATCTCTCATCAACCTGTGGCTGCCCAGTGTTCTCTGGATCCTCCAGTGGTGTTGAGGAATTTGATCTTTATCACATTGCTATTCTACCTCTGCCTCTGTCTATTTAGCTGTGAAGTATCAATTGCTTGTATCATGGTCCATATCTAAACACTGCTTTGGTTACAAGGGTTGAATGTCAGAAAATATTTAGTTAATGATAACAAGATATGCTATAAGCTATTACTAATCAGTGGTGTGCTTGAACTTTAAGATGTCTTAATCATCAGCTTCTGACTTTCATATACGTATAACAGGATACTTTTGAGATACTTGGTGTGCATAACAGGCTGAGCTAAATAACAAAGATCACATTAATACTTCCTTTTGTAATGCAACAGATTCACATTGTCCATAGCATGAAGATGGCACAACCACTGATAAAAGCGAGTCATGGATCTCAACGCACAGACGTGAATAGAACATAGTCAGAAATGTGGAATGTAAAAAAAAAATCATAGCTGAGTGTAGATGTAGCTTAAAAGAAAGTCAAAACAGAGCAAGACATGATTCTAAAAGTTTGTGAGTGAAAAATGTGAATCCTGGCATAATAAAAATAATATTACAAAACTAATAAGAGGTGAAATACTTTCAGATACTTTTATTTCATATTGCAAATACATGGCTAAAAGTTAGTGTTCTTTACAAGCATAAAGTGACTTTGGCGGAAAATTTTATAGCTTATTTTCTTAACATAAGAGCATAAGCAGTGGGCGATGCCTGTGGCTCAAAGGAGTAGGGCACCAGCCCCATATGCCAGAGGTGGCAGGTTCAAACCCAGCCCCCAGCTCCAGCCAAAAACTGCAAAAAAAAAAAAAAAAAAAAAGAGGATCAGCAGTATTTCAAATATTGTATTCACTATCAATCAGAAAGAGGGGATATAAAAATTGTCACTTTGGAAATTATCATAACAAGAGAAATATTTAAAAATATCTATCATTTGTGCATTTTAAACACTTTTATGGTTAAGAAATAAAACTTCTCAGCTGGGTATGTATGATGGCTCGCACCTAGGATCCTAGCAATTTGGGAGGCCATGATGGGAGGATCACTTGAGGCCAAGAGTTTGAGGTTAGCCTGAATAACACAGGAGAGCTCCTTCTCTAAAAAATATTAAAAAATTAACTGGATATGGTGGTGTGCCTCTGTACTCCCACTTCTTGGTAGGCTAAGACAGAAGAATCACTTGATCTAAGGAGTTTGGGGTTGTAGTGAGCTATGAAGATACTACTGTACTCTAGCCAGGGCTGCAGAGTCATACTCCATTTCACAAGAAAAGGAAAAGAAAATTTATCATATATTTAGTATACACTTAAGTATATATGTGCTGTACCAGACACAGTGAAGAGATAAAATAAATTGCAAGTTGATTTCCCAAATGCCTATCAGACATTTTCACATGGGATAACTAGTTTTCTCAATGACATTCAGCATCTACATTATATGAAAAAAGGCAGATTTGCCTGATTCTGTAGAACCAGACTATCATGCTGATGTCCTGAAGCTAACCCCTCATCCCTTCTAAACCTATGACCATTTTCATTAACTTTCACAGTCACTTCGCTGAAACCTGAAGGTCAATCTGGATGCAACAACCTCAATTTAAAAAGTCTCTGATCCTCTTTGACGACTTCTGCCTCATGTTCCTTTCCATGCTCTTGTATGGGAATTCTCACCCTCTCATCAGGGTCTCCCACATAGCTTCTCCATCTCTCCTTATGCTCCTGCCCTTGTAAGCTCTTCCTTAGCACAATTCTGACTAAGTCTGTTTCTGCTAAAGACATTCAATTTCTCCTCACTAACAATGGAAGAAGACCTGGGATATTTAGCTTGGCCTCTCAAGGTCCTTGCTGATCTGACCCCAACTTATGGTTCCATTATTTATCTCTCTCTTTATATATATATATGTATATATGTATTTTTTTATAACAAGAACTTTTTAATTGACAAAAAATTTTATATAGTTATCATCCACAACATATTTTAAAATATTGTATTATGTAACATGGTAATTATAGTAGATAAAAATGTATTTGTACAAAATGTGTGCTATTGTATAACATGGTAACTATAGTAGATAAAAATGTATTTTTTTAAATGGCTAAGAAAGTAGATTTTAAGTGTTCTCAACACAAAATATCATAAGTATCTGAACTAATAGACCCATGAACTAGCTTAATTAAGCCATTCTGTTTTTTGAAAATTTTTTATTTTTAGTTGTTATGGGTACCTAATAGTTATATACCTTATTCCCTTATTTTCTGATTCTTTCACTTGTTCCTTCCATCCCTTCCATTCCTTCCTTTGTGCTTTTCTTCATTTTCCTTGTGTCTGACTTCCCTCCACCTCCTCCTGGTCACTGGAGGTACAAAATCATAAGCATACTTCAAGGTCCAGCTCAAATACTGCCAGTCACAGGATGTTCCACTGGAGTCCTCTAGCACAGCTAATGATCATTTCTACAGTGGTATCTCATAACTCTACATGCAACTTTCTGAGAATGTGAACAACTTTCTACTTTTTGCTCGGGCCATTTTTAAACATGTTTTCTCAACCCTACTATGTTTTAAACCATCTGAAAGTTAAGTTGTCTAATGCATCTTTGTGTGCTCCTCAAATCCCAGCACAGTGTGGGCATTCAGTGAATATTCACTAAATGAAAGAATGAATGAGCCAACAATCTAAAAGTGACCAAAAATGGACACAGTGAAATTAACTTCAATGGTATAACCATGAAGAAAGATGAATGTACAGCATTGCACAAGAGGTTATAATAACTAGGCATAATTGCTGACATTATGAAAGAAATAATTTATGCTAAGTACTTGGAAAATTTTCCCAAAGGGATTACATTTGTGTAGTGATCATTTCCATTTTGTGATGAAAGGAAATTATCACTCAGATTGATACTAAAAGCTCTCCCTGTTTTTAAGTCATTCAACTGGCCCGGTTGACTTGCTGTTCTCTTGTATTTCTGGATCTTGTGATTTGTGTTTTATGTACAAATACTCTCAGTAGCAACTCACCATTAATCATAGGATAACTGTAGACACATTAGAGATGAAAAACCAAGATTAAAGATGTATGATAAATGTGGTAAAAAAATTTCTCAGCTTAATTTTTCACATTTACCCATCAAAACTTCTACCTCTGGTAATGAATACTTAGGCCCATGATTTTTTTTTTTTTCCTTTTAAAAGACTAATCCATCTTGTAGAAAGATATCTGTGAAACAACTTAAGAACTGTTGCCTGTGAGGGGGTGGGACATAGAAAACAATTTACACACACACAAGAAAGTAGAGACTGTTCAAACCCCAGCTTGGTTGTACCTTTTGGAACTGGTCAATAAACTCGGTACCAGATATAAACAAAACATTCCATTCAACATTATGTCAACCTTCAGCAAGAAGGTCATCCATCACTGTACGTTAATGTTCTGAGCACCTGTAAAATCTGATGTGCAATCTTTCAAGCCATTTTTTTTTAACTTTGTGTCTGTCAGAGATACCCCCCACCATATAGGTATTATTTATGTTGGGAGTAGCTTTCTAAATGTCACCCAAATGAATTAGCATCATGCTGAGCCTTGGAGTTAAGAGAGTCACCATGTGCATTTATGTATTTTCTCTCCTTGAATACTGACACATTTATATCCTTTCCCCGTCTGCTCTGGCTTTGGCAGAGATGCATAGTACAAGCAGTTTATTTTACTATGACATGGTGACAAAATAGAACTTTATTTATGTGAAGCTGGTTAAAAATGCCCTGACCAAAAAATATGACACCAGTTAAGCAACTCTAATAAAACCTCTTGTAGAAATGGTGTAAAGTATAGAGTTTTATTTGCAAGTTAATGAGGTTAGTAATGCATACTGTACCTTACTGTGTCTACCAAATAACATCAGGCTAATGTGGCTGGATGTTTTTCCTAAAAAGCAGCCCAATCTCTGTTAATTTAATCAGACTTTCTCAGCACCCAACCATTCCCATTGATTTGATAATTCACAAATAGAGTATTTGTCATATATTTACTTTATGTAGCTACAGAGGAATTAAATTAGTTTTTAGACATGTATAATATCAAACCATTTTTATTAATATTCATCAGTTCCTCTAAGGGTCTCAGCAGAATTAACTCACTGATCACAGGTCTACCCACTGATGCTATTATTATTATTATTTTTTTTTTTTGCAGTTTTTGGCTAGGGTTGGGTTTGAACCTGCCACCTCCAGTGTATTGGGCCAGCACCCTACTCCTTTAAGCCACAGGCACAGCCCTCTAATAATTATTTTTTAGAGTGACAAAAACAGACACCTTCATTTATACATTATGTTATGCAGGTTGGCCACAGTGATATACGCAGTATGTAAATAATGCCTCCCCAAAAGTCAAAATTCTTAGGCACCCCCAAATTCAGAGACCTATACATATGCATATCAATAGAAATGAAACCAGAGTTTTTTGTCCAAACTCATACTGTTCTTACTGGTACCTCACAGAGAAGCTGGGTGTAGATTCAAATGATATTGTCTCTTGCCCAGAGCATATTTGGCCATTGTCTTTGAAATGGGCATCAGAGAAACACTGTGGGTCACAAAAGAAAGTCCATTTCATTACTTTAGAAACATGGGATACTCTTTCAAGGACAACATCCCACTCCTCTCTTTTCCCCTCTTACTCCCTGCTTCCCCCTCATACTTGGGTCCAGTGTTGCTGTTAGCAAAAATCCAGAGATCCAAGAAAGGGATGCTGTAAACCTAGATCACCCTAAGGAGGAAGTGGTCCCTTCCCGAGCATTTATTAGGATTTATAGCACCCACCATGTGTGCTGTGTACGGCACAGCCAACCATGCTCAACTCTTGGTCCCTGCTAAGCTTCTCATTCATGTGCTATGATCCCTGGGCTAAGGAAATCCACCTCTCTGAATTTTAATTTCCTCATTTATAGCATATGTGGGTTGGGATCAGGGAGGAGCCCCACAGGGAATCTCTATCAGTCCTTCCCTATTCCCAAATTCCATTACCTTACAGTCTCTTTCCCAGACAGGCATCAAGTTCGAAAGCATCTTTCATCAACCACAACCAAAATGGCACAAAATCCCCAAATTTAAATCTGATTGTGATTTCAAATATAGCTACTGGTATAAATAGCACATTGAAACAGCAATACTTCTGATGAGAAAAAATGACTGCTACATGATTTCCCTTTCAAAGTAATTCATTATATCCGCTTAATAATAAGCATTACTATAGGCTTCAAATAGTTTTATTGGCTGGGACTTGCTCTTAAGATATTTATTCATATAAAATTTTGCTTATGTTTCATTGTTCTGCTATCTTCCTCATTTACATAAATATGGAGAAAGTCTAACCTTTCCATTGGAAGTGACAAAGTATAATGCTGATTAACATCAACATATATAACAGAAGACGTGGCTGGTTAAGAAAGTATATTTGCAGAAAATACCTTTTAAGACACATTTACCATGGAATACTATGCAGCCTTAAAGAAAGATGGAGACTTTACCTCTTTCATGTTTACATGGATGGAGCTGGAACATATTCTTCTTAGCAAAGTATCTCAAGAATGGAAGAAAAAGTATCCAATGTACTCAGCCATACTATGAAGCTAATCTATAGCTTTCATAGGAAGGCCAAAACCCAGTTATAGCACAAGAAATGGGGAAAGGGGCGAGGGAGGGGAGAGGAGGGAGGAGAATGGGTGGAGGGAGAGTGATTGGTGGGATCACACTTACAGTGCATCTTAGAAGGGTACAAGTGAAAATTACTAAATGCAGACTATAAATGTCTTCATATAGTGATTAAAAGGCCATGAAGGCTACGTTAAATAGTTCAATGAAAATATTTCAGATTGTATATGAAGTCAGCACATTGTG
>CAUYON010020163.1:0-19811 GCA_963573935.1 Arctocebus calabarensis
TAGTCCCAGCTACTAGGGAGGCTGAGGCAAGAGAATCGCTTAAGCCCAAGAGCTGGAGGTTGCTGTGAGCAGTGTGACACCACGGCACTCTACCCAGAGCGATAAAGTGAGACTCTGTCTCTACAAAAAAAAAAAAAAAAAGGAAACGATTGCTGGTCTCCACCCTCAGACTTTCCAATTCATTAGGTCTGGAGTGGGACCCAGAAATGACATTTCTATCAAATTCTTTGGAGATGCTTATGCTGCTGATCCAGAGACCACACTTCAGAATAACAGTTCCCAACTGGTAGTGAGCATTATTAATGGAATATTATCATTATCATTCACTTCTGCCTACTGAGTCATTACTTTCAGTAGTGGTGGGACAGGTAGGCATTTTTCTGCTTTTGCTCCATACACTATTCTGGTTAAGAACCATGAATTCAGGCTGGGCACAGTGGCTCACACCTATAATTCTAGCACTCTGGGCAGCCAAGGTAGGCAGATTGCCTGAACTCAGGAAGTTAAGACCAGCAAGAGTGAGACCCAGTCCTTACTAAAAAGAGAAAAACTAGCCATGTGTTGTGGCAAGTGCCTATAGTCTCAGCTACTTGGGAGATTGAGGAAAGATGGTTTCTTGAGCCCAAGAGTTTGAGGTTGCTGTGAGCTATGAGCTAAATTTCATGGCATTCTAACTGAGGGCAAAAAAGTGAGACTCTGTCTCAAAAAAAAAAAAAATTTCAAGGATTACCTCTAGGATCTGGACTTCACCTTTTCCCAAAGCCTTATTTTTCTCACCTCCAACTTTCTACCCTGATCTCCAGTCCTGTGAAACAGCAATTGGATATGCTAGCCCTTTGCTCCCTCTTAGCCCCAGATCAGTTTTATTCACTCAGTGATGGATCCATTCATTCGTTGAGCCACTGGATGTGCCAGGCACTGGACCAGACGCAGGGGTGAGTGCAATGGATGTGATAGGCCCAGGCCAACTCACAGAGCTGATCCTCTTGGCTCTACACTCCCCTAGAACTCTGTTTTCCCTTCCCCCTCACTGCATAGGTCAATATTGGCTTAATGCCACATTCTCTCACTAGACTGTGAGAGATTCAATATGTTCTGTCATTGTGGGTCTCAAAAGATGTTTTTCAGATGAATGTGAAAAGCTTTTCCCCAACCTAGCCTCTTTCAAAACTCATCTCCAGAGCCCTCCCTCTCTCTTTACCTTCTTTCCAGACCTGCTCCAATTGCACCTGACACAATCAGAATTGAGCTCCGCTTTCAATGAGCCCTGTCCTCTTCCCTACCTAGATTTCTCACTCAGAACTTGAATCTTTATTCCATGTTATTTACAAACGTCTGGTTCTTCTATCAAACTATGAGCCTCCCACATGTAGCAACCATTTCATTTTCACCTTTTTAATCTCTGTGCTTCATACACAGCCTGCCACATAGAAAGTACTTAAAGATGTTTGTAAAACTAATGAATGGGTTGATTTTGTTTTGACTTAGACCTTCTTTGCAATATTTTACCCAAACTTCTTTGTGGTTTTAATGAAATCTCCTTAAGACTCTTCCTTTCTCCACAGTAGGAAGATACCCTAATTCAAACTTCATACATTATGGATGAAACACAGGATCTGGGGGGATAAAGTTTATCCAGGGTCTAAATGATATCTTACAAGAGAAGGCAATGAGTGACTTTATGGATTATCTGATGCATTCTCAACCCAGGGTCCTGAGTTGAAGTCGTAGCTTCCCCTTAAAGCTTCTATCCCAGAAAAGTAAGTCACTCAGGCTTTTTGCCTCTCACTAATCTCCTTTAGTGACTGAACAAAGGGCATGGTTTTTATTTTTTACTTTTATTGCTCAGACTGGTCTTGAATTTGTAAGCTCAAGCAATCTACCCACCTCAACCTCTCAGAGGGCTAGGACTCCAGGCATGAGCCACCACACCCTGTCAATCCCAGCTACTTGAGAGGCTGAGGCAGGAGGATCCCCTGTGGCCAGAAGTTTGAGGTTACAGTGAGCCACTGCATGCTAGCAAGGGCAACAGAGTGAGATTTTGTCTCTTGAAATAAATAAGTAAGTAAATAAATAAACAAATTAATAAATATGAAAACTAGTATGGCCTCAAGAAAAAAATACAGACATATAAGGACATGGTTTTTAATCTACACTAATTTTTAAGAGCAAGTATGATATAGTTAATGAATTAAATAGCATCTTTGAAATTCATAAGAAAGAATTCATCATATAAGCTCTCAATAGGAAGAGGCATCTGATAGAGAGATGTTTACAGCTTTACAAAATACACAGAAGTGTTCTTGATGAACTATTTCCAGAGTGTCATGCCATGTACATAGTAGGCCACCAATGAATGTTTATTGGATAACAAAAACAAGGTGATTAATAAGTGCTTTCATTTAAATCGAAAAGTACAGACTCCTGCAGCTGCTGACAGTCACCAGGGACTCACACACTGCCATTTGCTCCAGGAGCCCAGGTCCCACTTTGAGGTGCTGGGGCCAGTGCAAGGTGCTTCCCACAAGTGAACAAACTTGTTTCTAGAGCCCATACAGTGTCACATACATTCAGGGAAATCCTCCCACCGTACACATTAATGACACAATTCACAGGTGTATATGTGCTGTGATATATCCCCTTGATGCATGCTTTTTTCATCAAGCCAGAGAGGTTATGAATTCATTTCTAAATGATATTTTGGTCATATAAATGACTCAGAAATTCAAGACCACCATTCTGCGTAGCAGCTGAGTATTCAGGAGTAGTCTCATTCCTTTTTTGTCTATATTAGTACATATAATCTTTTTTGCATGCATGTAGGCATAAGGAGGAAATACAAAGATATGAAATGTATACCAACTTAATTTCTTTTTAGTATATTGAATCTCTGCATATGGAATGAAGACCCCTGAATGTCCACACTAGACCCACAATTACTTAATAGAAACAATGCTCATTCTATATAACAAAAAGAATGGTTAATACAGTTAATGCATCATTGGAGCAGATAATTTTACAAAGCTATGTTCTTAAAGCTTCAGAATTAAGTATTTCACTATGGGAACAGAGAGTTTTAGGGGCAGGACACCCCAGATAACCTCACCCACATGCATTTCTCAGACAATGCTTTTCTGTATGTAAACAGAAAATAGAAAGGAGTATATGAGTTTTGTTCTTAGTATTAAAATTGTTGGCTTTCCTTCAGCGCACTCTTAAATTTCTGCACAATGCACAGCCTTCAGCACCCCAAGGAGCATAAACAAAGGGTATCAGGCAAGTTCACCTACTCCCACTTCACAAAACAATGCTTGCTGTTAACTAAGCAATTCCCAGGGCAGATTTATGATTTGTGGAATCCAGAGTGAGTACTCAGGTTGGGTTCCTGGAATCTGGGGTCAGAAGCACGTGGTGCTGCTCAATCCCCAGGGCTTTTAGAAAACATGAAAATGTGACCTAAAGTTTATGCTTGCATATACACCAGAGACTGTTTAGGCATTTAGAGAAATTAAAGCACACTAAGGCCTCAAAACAGCTTATTGTTCAAGTTTCAAGATTTAACCTTTTCTTTCTTACTTGTGGCTGTGTTTCCTGCTAGTGCATAAATGTCTACTGAATTAACTAACAAGAACTGACTATATATATAAAATATGTCTTATGTATAAAAAATATACTAATACTGATAGAGCAAGAAATTACATAGAAAAATCCTTTCTCCTTTCTGAAACAGAATTATGATTTTGATCCTGTTCTCTATATTCTAAGAATCCTGGGTTTTCTCAAGAATCTATGTACTTGATTTATCCCAAAACTGTGTGTGATGAGTCCAGTAAGAACTACACATACTTTAGAAAGTAAATGCAAATAAGTATATGAAAAGGCTTCTTTCCTCCTATCTTTTCAGGGAATATCTTGACTAGAGTTACAAACTTCAGGTTCATATAATGCTATTAACATATAATGTAACTTTGAGGAATAGTTTCTTCCCCTTGTTGTCTGGTTCAAGTATAAGAGTCAAATAGGTCACTATTCTCATTTTTATGAGTATGATGATTAAGTTACTAAAACTATGAAATAATTAAATTTCATCAGTATTCTTTCATTCCTTAATAATCACCTATTAAATATTAAAACTGATTCAGAAAAGATGAAAAATACATAAAGACAATGTTTGTATAACATTAAAGTCATTTTAAAAATATCTAAGTACGTGATCTAACTATTCCATAGCATGGGTAGTTAGTATAAGTACAGCCATATGTCTCAAGCTGAATGGAAATTGTTGATAGGTCCCTGAAGGCATTAGGTCCTTTCATATACCACGGACAATTCAAGTGCTAGTCTATTATACCAATTGACTTTATGTGAAGCTAAAGTCTCACTCATGGTCTCCAAACAATTATTAAGTTCTTATGTTAATCAGGAAAATTATGTTCTACCAAGTTTCCATTGGAGTTCTAGTGTTTAGAATTCCTTAAATAGACTTTAAAAGAAATAGTGAAGATAGGGCAGTGCCTGTGGCTCATTGAGTAGGGCGCCGGCCCCATATACCGAAGGTGGTGGGTTCAAACCCGGCCTCCACTGAACTGCTAAACAGAAAAATAGCCAGGCGTTGTGGGGGGTGCCTATGGTCCCAGCTACTCGGGAGGCTGAGGCAAGAGAATTGCCAAAGCCCAGGAGTTGGAGGTTGCTATGAGCTGTGTGATGCCACAGTACAGTACTGAGGGTGATAAAGTGAGACTCTGTCTCTTCAAAAAAAAAAAATAGTGAAGTTTAAAAGGGGAGGATATAAGGAAAAAAAATAAGTTATGGAAAAAAAGGATCAATACTGTACATGTAGATACAATGTGGTCATAAAACACTCATAACATCATAAGACGGTATTTAAAAATACAATAATGAAGTTAGGAAGCTCTGGGTTAGATGGTGGAGGCTGACAAAATCCACAGTATGACACGAATGGAGAACCACAGAAATGCCTACCTGGTGAGCTTCTCCCCATCTGTTATCTAAGGAGGAAATGCCTGTCTACACCTACCAGTAGAAAGTCATGGAAAAGGTAGATTAGTGAGAATGAAACAACAAAAAGAATAGTTCCCTACCCATTGCTTCCCACTGAGTGAACTTTGGACATGTCAGCAAACTCCTCCGTCCTCTTGCTGCTGCTCGTGTACTGCTCGCTGTACAGCTTGAGCGACATCTGCTCGACAGCGTCTCTTTGTGCTTCCAGGTAGCACAGTTGAACCTCGGCCTGGAGACGGAAACAGGGAGGAATTGCTGTTTTAATCCAAAAGGAATGCATTGCAAGAGAAGTGTAACAGTTCACAGTACAGGGATTGTTCATATCATTATACCACTCCTTTTTTGAGTTGGATTTAATGGGATCATCTGGGCATATTACAAAATTATATTTTAGATCTGAATCTTATGAGTTCTTCCTTAAAATATGACCCAAATAGAGAAACCCTCGGAAGACTCTGCAAATATCACAAAATATCCTTGAGATCATAATACTGTATGATAAGACTTTGCATAAAAATTCTGTGAAATTCCTCAATAATAATCTTCCTCATATTGCCACATATGTAACACTTATTTTTTAAAGATTCCCCTCCAACCCATACATTTGCATGGACCCATATGCTGAATGTTTCTCTAATAACTTCCCTGTGGAGAATAAAAAAGCCAAGTATTAATTCTAGTACCTCTTCAATAGTGACGCTCGACCGTTATTACATTTTTTGGTTCTCTTTATTATTGACTTAATAATTTTAAGGTAGAGGGAATGGTGTGATTTTGCTTACATGCAAGTTTGAATTGTTAAATCTTTCATAGTTACTTGGAGCTCATTGTAGTTAAGGAGAGGTAGTAAGTTCACCACTCTGTTTTCTATCAAACCAAGGCCAAAAGAATGCTGAATAATATTTGGCATGGAAATGTATTGAATAGATGCTTTATTTATTGCAGCTGTTGTGATTTCTGTGGCTTTAGGGTTCCCTAGAACAGCAGATGAGACTGAGAATGAAATCTTCCTAGGGGCATGCTTGTCTATGGTAAAGGGAAGGGGGCAACATTGGTAAAGGGAAGGGGGCAACATATGGTAAAGGGAAGCTCACATACATTGTGGACCAAAGAACTAGTTTTTTGTAGTGCACTTCACTAAATCCAAGCATGTCCATTAACATTTATGATCAATCTTAACACTGCTACTTTATAATTTTATTACATATTCTCCTAAGAAAAATCAGTTCTAGGTCAGCTGTTGGGTGGCTGCCAGAATTCTATAACATATATGAAGAAAAGTCAAGTCAGACATGACCACCTGTTCTTAGTATCCTTAGCTGACCAAGGTCTTTCACCTGGTCTTTAGTTGTACAGACCCAACTGTGGAGAAAAAGTGAATTTTATAAACTGGCAGCTGCGTAATAGTCCAAACTAGGACTCTATAAAGGAAATGGGTACCTTTATGGGAAAAATGAGGTGTCAAACCATTCTAGAATTCCTGTGTTGTTTTTTATAAGAAACTAGATATGAATGTCCAGATTGCCAAGGAATAACTTAAAGAAATAATGTTAAGGCTGAGTGCATTGACTCATGCCTGTAATCCTAGCACTCTAGGAGGCCCAGGCAGGTGGAGCTTGAGCTCAGGAGTTCGAGACCAGCCTGAGCAAAAAACAAGACCCCATCTCTAAAAACTAGCCAGGTCTTGTGGTGGCTGCTTGTAGTCCCAGCTACCTGGGAGGCTGAGGCAAGAGAATCACTTGAGCCCAAAGAGTTTGATGGAAAAGAGGGTGTACCATTTGGAAGGAATATTGTTTTTAATATTCCAACAATACCACCACTCTATCGAGGGTGACTGAGTGAGTCCATGTCTCAAAAAAAAAAAAAAGAAAAAAAGAAAAAGAAAAAGAAGGAAAGAAAAGAAAAGAAAAAACAATGTTAAAAATTTCTATAGTTATATAATTGAAGTTTCTGAAATCAGTTCAAAACTGCAATACATGTATTGGTCCATGTGAATTATTTTTTTTTTTTGCCTAAACTAATTGGCTTGAATAAGAATAGATCTACTTGGATTAAGAATTATGTCAAACACTATAAACAAAGAATAATTTTATGTGGATTATATTCAGTTTGGGGCAGGAGGTATGGCTGCTGGGAAAGCAGAAGGGAAATGCTACATGATAGAATTAGCATCTTTATTAATGATATGGAAGAGAAGGCAGGCAGAATGTTAATGGCATATATGGAAGAGTGCCAATTAAGATCTTTGCAAGCATCATCGAAGCTGAAGGAATAATACCTACTGAGTAAGAATATTTTTTTTAAAGGATAAAACAGAATATAGAGAGCTGATCAGAAAGTCAACAGAATATATCTTTTAAGAAAACATACATGTGGCTTACATCTATAATCCTAGCACTCTGGGAGGCCAAGGCAGATGGATTGCCTGAGCTTAAGAGTTCAAGACCAGTCTGAGCAAGAGAGAGGCCCCATCTCTAAAAATAGCCGGGCATTGTGGTAGGCACCTGTAGTCCCAGCTACTTGGGAGGCTGAGGCAAGAGCATCACTTGAGCCCAAAAGTTTGAAGTTGCTCGAGGCTATGATGCCACAGCACTCTACCCCAGGGTGGCTGAATGAGACTCTGCTTCAAAAAAAAATAAAAAAAAAAAAGAAATCATACAAATTCTTATGTGATAGATAAATAAGATTACAAAGATATTAAATAACCGTCAAAGAACTTAAAAACAATATCCCTTCCAAATGCTACCCCCACTTTTCCAACAAAAGTCTATAGGGAATAATAAATATTACAGCCACACTAAGTATTTCACTGATCTCAGAATAAGGAGCTCAGCAATAATGCATCTATGCCATTAGGTACCAAGGGATGGGTTTGACATCTAGAAGTTGCAGTTAGTTTTTAACCATCTAAGTAATAAGCTGAACACCATTCTGACCTCACAAATGTGTGTCACTGGTCACAAAAAGGATCATAAAGTAGGAAATTAATATAGTCTCATCACCACTGCAGAAAACAATCCCCATTCATCCTTTTGTGATCCTTGGCCCTTCTTGGGTACCAAGGGAAACACCTCGCCTATGACAGGGATACAGGAAAAGGAATTCAGACAACAAAGCTGAGAGCAACTGGAAAGATAATTAGTCACCTTACAAAGTGATTGAAATGTTGTAATCTGAGACTTTTATTGTGCAATATGTCACCGCCATTTGACGTGGGAAACTTCCCTGCACTAACGAGGAGATGAATTAGATGGCCCAGGTCTTTGCTATCCATCTCTATTTCTATCTCTGCTTTCAGTGATTCATTCTTAAATGTGATGATAAAAATAGAACCAAAGTAGTTTCTTCTGCTAAGGTTGAATGGCTTTGCCAGTCTAAATCTCTCTGCAGACTGTCTTAACTTTTTCTCATACTGTATCTTAGTCCAAAGACAAATTTTTAGGAGAAAGACTGGAAGAAAATATAGTCCTTTAAAAATAGTAACATGATCTCTGGTTGAAAGAATTTCATTAGCATCTATGATAACAGTGGATACTTTTAAAAGTGACTTTTGCAAATGGAAAACTTAACTTGATTAAATAATATTAAAGATGTGTAATCAAAAGAATTTGGCAATTTACTCATTAAAGAAAAAAAAAAACCAAGACTACTCAGTGACAGAGCCACAGTTTCATTCCTAGGTCACCGAGAGACCGCTGGTGCCATCAGCAGAAGTTGGGGTATAAGCAGAGCAATACAGACAGATGGAATAAATGAGCTGGATTTTGAGGGATGGAGGGGTCTTTTAATTTGAAGACTGGTAAGATTCTCAGAATGGGGGATTCAGCAAGCAGGTAGGAACATTAAGATTAAAATACCAATATTGAGGCAATGGCTGACATTAGGAGATGAAATCAGAGTGTCATGGAACAGAGAAGACAAAGAGGAGAGAAAAGGGATCAGTTTTCACTTACATTAATCTACACCTGTATTATCTGTTGGCTCACCCAGTGCAATGGATTTTCCCTCTTCAAATTCGTTTTATATATTGTTCATTGATTGATCTTTTTGGAAGATAGCTGAGATCACTGGTGCATTATTTCAGGATTTCAGGCTTGATTCTGGACCTCTTTTCTTTATCTATACTCTCTTCCGTAGCTTTAAATGCCCTATAGGAATGCCTTCCAGTCCTCTCCACTGAACTCTACACTTATATACCCAACCAAGCCCTGGACATTGCTACTTGGATTGCTTTTGGCCTTGCCGTTCAAAACAGAACTCTTTTCTCATCTTCACCACATCGCCCAAAATCCTTTCTGTACTTAGACCTTTCATTTTAAATAAATGGCACCATCTATTGCTCAGATCAAAAACAGAAGAGTCATTTTGCACCCCTCTTCTTTATTTCCCCAGCAAGTTACTTCCCATAATGTTGCTTCTTCCTCTACAATGCCTCTCCAGTTTTTCTCTCCAATCTGCCCTGCTGCCAGCTTAGTCCCAGCCTTCATCATATCTCTCACCTGCAGGACAGCAATTATCTTCCAACATGTATCTCTCTTCACTTATTCCTACCCCTCCAATTTCTTCCCTTACAGTGGCCAGAGCCATCTGTATAAAATGTGAGCTGCTTTCCTATTGCATCAGACCTGAAAAGCAAACTTCTCCCCATGGTCTTTAAGATTTGGTTTCTGCCTGCCTAGATCTCTTTCCCTACTAATCTCACTTAATCACCGTGTTCTTGTCCTCTTTGCCTTCTTTCAAGTCTTAAACATTTCAGTTCTTCAAACAGTTCTTTCCTGTCCCAGGAAATCTGCATATACTGTTCCCTTCTTGGGAACATTCTCTTGCTAATGTCTTCTCACCCTTCACCTCTCAGCTGACATGTTACTTCTCACAGAGGCCTTCCCTAACTACCCTATCAAAAGTACAGTCGCTTTATTTTTCTCTATTTTAGAGCAAGGTTAATTTCCTTTGTAGAACATATCACAACTTAAAATTCTTGCATTTGCTAATTACATTTTTTATGTCTCCAAGTTCTACAAAGTACTGTGTCTGTCTCCTTTGCCATTTGCATTCCCACCACTTTGGCCATATCTGCAATAAGGCCAAATAATTGTTGGTAAGGGCTCAGTAAATAATTGTTGAATGAATGACTTGTGCTTCCAGGTACCTCTCCATTTATTGCTCATATGTTCACTGAGACATTATCATGTCTCAGGAACTACACTTGGAATTATGGGTACAGGGAAGAATAAACCATAGATGCTTCTCTTGAGGGAATGCAGGGTGGCAGGGGAGAGAGCCACGACATGAATAACCACAAATGTCCAAATGAAATTATTGTCAGGGAGGACAGAAAATAAAACAATTTATTATTTGAAGTGGGTGGGCGGTAAAGGCTTGATTTAAGTGGCATTTGGCCCAGAACTGAGATAATGGGTATGTCTTTGTCAGGTGAAGAAGCAGATACATATCTTTATAGGCAGATTAATTCATTTCAGGGGCTCAGGGTCATAGAAAGAAGTGGCATGTTCAGAGAATAGTGGCTGGAGCTTTGGGGAATTTGAAAGAAGAGACTAGAGTGGAAGGAGATAGACTATGGAGAATGTCACATTAGGGAACTGGGGTGTACTCCTGTACAACAATGTGCCAGAAGAAACTGTTTCTGTGATGGCTTCAATCTTTCTCCATCTTCACTTTCTGTCATCACAAGATAATTATCTGATGGCTTAGTCCAAATATGTTCGTAGAACTTCTGCCACCTGCTGTGCTTTGAGAACACTGCATGGGGAAGAGAACCAGCAGTTCCCATCATACTGGATCCTCAGTACACCAAACCATGATGATGCCCCAGAGAGCCTAGTAACTAGTACATCTAGTAAATGTTTAACATCATGTTATGGCCTGAATCATGTCCTCCTACTCCCAAATTCCTGTGTTTGAAGCTCTAAGCCCCTAAGTGACTATATTTAGGGATGGGGTCTGTAAGGAGGTAATTACAGTTAAATGAGGTCATAAGGGTGGAGCCCTAATCCAATAGAACTGATTTCTTTTTCTTTCTTTCTTTTTTTTTTCTTGCATTTTTTTTGGGGGGGGCCAGGGCCAGGTTTGAACCCACCACCTCCGGTATATGGGGCCAGTGTCCTACTCCTTTGAGCCACAGGCGCTGCCCAGGACTGATTTCTTTATAGGAAGAGGAAGAGTCACCAGAAGTGTTCATGCACAGACAAAAAGCCATATGAGGACCCAACAAGAAGGCTGCTGTCTGCAAGCCAAGGAGAGAGTCTTCATCAGAAACTAAACCCGCAGATATGTTGATCTTGGACTTCCAGCCTCCAGAAACTATGAGAAATAATTTCTCCTATTTAACCACCTAGTCTATAGTATTCAGTTACAGTAGCCTAATAAAGTTAGAAGTACCTGCTTCTCATCTAAGATTTAATACAATTGCTTTATTATTTAACAATGCTAGCCATGTTTCCCCCTTTTATTTTGTATGCATGTTGAGCCTAAATCACTAGAGATACTCCTCTTTGAATTTAGACTACAAATTAGTAATTAAATCAGGACACAAAATACAGTGTTCTGAAATAATTTTATTGAGATTTTGCTTGGTCTATGGTGATTCAAATTCGACATTCATCTTTGGGACCCAAATCATTACTGAACCACATATTGCCCTCTGGTCTTGTGTATCTAAGTAATAACAAAATAGTGCATGACACATTTTGAGAAAGAAATTTTAGTCAATATAATAATCTTGAAGGATATAAAAATATAGTCACTTTTATAATCACATATAGATAAATGCCTTATCCTTATTCTGAAAAGCACTAATTTAGTTAAGAAATAATGATTTCATTATCATTACATGTCCCAGGGTTCTCTGCTGGATTAAACATCCTGAGAATATTAAAATTAATTTTATTGTTTCTTGACTCATACCACTATAGGTCTCCCTGCTCACTTATACAGGAATTTAGAAGTCCCCATATCTGCCATCTATTTGCAAAAAACCTGGGCCCATGCCCTCTGCTACCTCCTGTTTCTGGGGAAGCTGTCCATATTTCTAAAGCCAATGGTTGTGTAGAGGACACCAAAAGCCTGACAACCTCAGGGCAAGATGATTTGCAGCTGGAGGGTGGGCCCTCAGGCAATTCGTCCGCAGGTGCTCCTTGCGGAGAAAGACTCAGAGCCTATGGTGATCCTTGGGCACATAGTCATTGTCTAATACTCCCCTCACCTGTCTTGTGCTGTCTTAATAAAAGGCTACTGCTAGCTCGGCGCCTGTGGCTCAACAGGCTAAGGCGCCAGCCACATACACCTGAGCTGGCGGGTTCGAATCCAGCCTGGGCCCGCCAAACAACAATGACGGGTGCAACCAAAAAATGGCCGGGCGATGGGCAGGTGCTTGTAGTCCCAGCTACTTGGGAAGCGGAGGCAAGAGACTCACTTGAGCCCAGGAATTGGAGGTTGAGACAGCTTGAGGCTCTGTCTCAAAAATAAATAAATAAATAAATAAATAAATAAATAAATAAATAAATAAATAGCTACTGTGGAGGTTTCAGGGCTATCCCACAATCAAGGTTAGCCCACCTGCTACAAGTTTGTACTTCTGATCCACGTCTCACCTGGTTCCTTTCTGCTGCCAGCGAGACCAGGGCCCTAGGGGTCACGACAGCCTTGCATCAGGCTTCCTCTTACCTACACAAAGGTGATTACTCTCCCAAATCTCATTTCTTTCTTGTATCAAGAAAGAATAGAATCCAGTGACACCAGTCAGTACTCTGTTTTCACTCCATTTCTCTGTTCTCCACGACAGTAAAACCGCTTTTACTTGTGTTATCCATTCTTGCTGTTTCCATTGTCTCTCCTCTTTTCTCTCAAGCACACTCCACCCAGACTTTTGCTCACAGTCCTCCTGCAGTGGTCCCTTCTCAGTCCTCAACCTATTCCTGCTTGCTTCAGCCAAGCTGCTGGGTGTGCTCTCGGTGGGTATTTTATCTTGTCTCTCACCTCCCAAGGCCTCTGATGAAATGTCATCCTGTCATTCAGGTCTTTTCTGACCTGCTACTTAAAGCCACAACTCACACTCACCACCACCTTACTACATACTTACCATATGAAGACAAGCCTGTCACTTACTCTATATCATCCCACTTCCCTCCCCCACCCCCCAGAGGATTGGAAGCTCCATGAAGGCAGGGGCTTGTGTCCATGTGTTCACTGCTGTGTCCTAAACACCCAGCACAGCACATGGTGTGTGGCACATACACTCATACTCTTTACAAATTGAATGAATAAATTTTACTGAGTTTGAACATCTAAAATGGTTTAAAATACACAAACAAATAGACATTTTGAAGGCTTTATCTTCAGCATTTTAAAAAATTGTTTTCATTTTCCCATAGGAAAGAGACTTTTTTCTTTTGACAGAAAAGAAGCTTATTGAAATATATAACTTGTTTACTATTCTCTATAAAAATAAAAGGAGGGAAGAAAAGTTTAAAGTTTCTTTAATTCAAGAACCATTTGGGCTTCTGGAAGAGATATCAACAATGCCACAGTTTGCATTTTGAAGAGTCTACAGTAGCTCAAGATCACAGGGATCCTTGGATATGATGGGGGGAACCCAATTTTTCTGGCAACACTTTCACCATGTGAGGATATTTTGTGACTTTTACTACAGTCTTTTTTATCTTCAGTAGAGTATCTCTAAGCACATAAACACATGCTTTCATTTTTCTTCCTTGCACAGATACTATGCCTTCCCTCTTTTCCCCCAGTGGCATTCCTCTTACTCAACTGGCCCAGAATGACACCCTCATTTGCAAAGAAATTCAGGTCTCTAGACCTCCTCAGGCCTTTCCCTGGATTTCCAAGATTGATTAGAATCTATGCTTGGAAATGTCTACTCTTTTGTTTGGCACAGGTTCCCACACTCATTCAAGGATTTGGAGTTGTCATCTTTACAGTGTTTTTTCCCTAAGATTCTGGTTATCTTATGTGTTTTTGTTTTAGTGTCATTGTTGGTGGCTCCTAATTTCGAAAATAAGTCACCTTTCGGACTAAATTCAAAGTGCATTTTCTTTGTCCAGAAATAAACTCTCTATATGTATTTATTGACATATCTATAATTAGGGAATATGTGATAGTGATATCTATGATTAGTGATATGTAATAGTGTTATTTATATTTGGTCTCTGGCTAAATACAAATAACATCTTGCATTACAACAAATGAGATTCTCACATTACTCTTCCAGTCCTGCATATGTGACTGAATGTGTGGGTGCCAAAGCTTTCTTTGCACAAAGTCAGAGCAAGGAGTCATAGGACTAAAGGAACAATGTATTTCTTTGGAGTAAAATCAATTAAGGGATTTCATTTATTCATTCAACTAGTATTTTGAGTATCTTTTATATGTGAGGCAAAGTATGCCTCTGAGTCAGGCACACTATCTGGCCTCAGGGAAATGTATAATCTAGAGTGACATGAAAATTACACAGAATAGGAATGCAAATATTCACTCAAAGATGAGACCAATATTATAATTCACAAATGTTGCCAAAGAAATAATTAGCAAGTTTGTTAGAATGTTCTTTTTATTTATTATTGGATAAGAAAGTCATGAAAATTTAAAAAAAATGTAAATATTTTCCTTGGTTAAAAATTAAATCCATATCACAAACTTAACAAAGAATCTCAAAGCAAAGACTATTGCATGTACTAATCTTTGTACATTAGTAACAAAACTATGGTCATTTTGGCAGCTCCAGAAAATCAAGCCTTAGGTTCTCAAGGTTTCCTTATGGATCATGTGTCTGAGGACGTTATAATATTATTATAAAATAATAATATTATATAAATATAACCTTTAAAAGGTCATCTTTATTTCCATTAACTTATTGTTTGCAAACCATTAAAAAACATTCACAATGTTTAGAAAATTCCATTTAAAGCTATGTCCTTAATGATATTTGTTAAATGGTAAGCATTTAAACAAAATGGAGAAATTAACATTAACACTACATTCATTATTTCTTCTGCATTTGTCCATATGTAAATCATGTCCTTTCCCTTCATTTTAATGCCATGTGAGATGTTTATTAAAAACAACGACAAAAAACGTATCTACCTAACAAACATAAAGAACAAATATATCAAACAATTGCACTTGTGGAGAGCTCCATCCACCACCACCCCCTCTTTTTTGTAATGCACGTCGTTAACCTCATTAAAAATTCAGCATTTTATGTCACGAGCTAGGGTGGGAAGAGACTGTGATTATACTGTGTGGACTGGAGGGGATGATTGGAATTTTCAATATCTCTCCACGACTGTTTTCTTAGCAAATCTCTGCACAATGACATGGGCATTGTCTGTTTATATTCTATGGCAGCATCCTTATTTCCCATCTTCTAGATTCTACTATAGCAAAGCCTTATTTACTTTTTGGCAGAAACTAAAAATTAAAGATGTATAGTGTGAAGATACAATCTTAGCTTCTTCTGCCCTGCAGGACTGGCACTTCCTTCCCAAGTACAATTGTGCTGGCAAATGCTGCTATTAACTCTGTGACTATAACAATGTGCACTCCCCTTCCTTTGAAATTCTATAAAATTGTTGTCCTTAGATGGTGATAGAAAGGAAGGAATGAAGCAGGAACAACAAGAATTACTTTACATACTAATAATAACAATTTAGTTATCAAAACAGAACCCAACAAGGGTGCCTTTATACTGTTCTTTTAAAAATTTAGCCTCCTAGGGTTCTAATAATCAGGGCCTATGGCTCAGGAATGCATGGTAGCACTCAGCTCAGTGCCTATATCCTCATTTCAAAGAGAATCATTCAAACCGACATCCACCCTGTCAAGAATCTTGACTTTGAGCTGCTAATGTAGAATAAAAATCAATATAAATTTTGATCATTTGATGAATATTTACTTCTTTCTTTAGTGTTTGGGGATTTAGAACTGAAAAGTGCTGAATCAAGTCATTTTATTTTTTTGTGTTTGTGCCAACACCAATTTACTACTCTCCAGAAAGTTCCTGAACAAGATGTCTCAGGTGGCATGCATGTTGGTTTTTCCTGTCAATCATAACAGTGTGTCAGTAGGGAACCATAATCATTTCCCTTTCATACTCTTAGTGTTCCAAAAAGGAATATTTTGATTATTTCCCTGGAAAAGGTAAACTTTCTCATTTAGACACACTATTGTAAGCCCGAGTGTCTGCTGTTTTTGGCATTCAGCTGAGCCTAAATTGATATGATCTATTAAAAGTTAAACACTTCATTTTAGGCTCCAAGGGTCATGCACAATACACGGAATTTACAAATAGGTTCCTCTACAAGCAAAACTCAGTATTACTTCCAAGAAAAAGAGCTTTTATAGAAGCTGCCATATTTCTCTATTCAATTTCTGAAAAATAACAAGAAAATATCAACTGACTGCTCTAATCTGCAAAAAAGCCTTCACAATAAAAAAGACCACATTTTTATTACAGCAGGAAAAAAAAATTACAGAAAAATGACATTAAAAAAGCTTAGCAATGAAAATACAGTTCCAGCGTGAAGCTAGTTACTTGAGCAAAGCAGCACACCAACATTTTATTATGATACTTTGATACATACACAACAAAAGCTTACTGTTCTTAGACTATTCCATAGTGATTTTTTAAATAATGGTCTTTCCAATTTGAAAAAGATTAAATTAATTACAAGTACCTAAAAAAATTCTCATTAAAAAAAAATTTCACATATGACATAGTGGCAGAAGACACAATCTTAAGAAGGCATTCTTGATGGTTCCTTATAAATTAAATAAAAATGGCAGCAGCTGCCTTTCCTAAGGATGATATAGCCCTGGACAATCACTGGATATTATGTAGACAGATGTTTTAAATAAAATGAAGTATTTAGATTGCTAGATACCTTGCTAGATATGAAGGCAATTATAGGATGACTTTGTTAAATTACATTTTTCATTTTTCTGAAGGGAAAAAAGAATTGTCCTGGAAACAGTACCAACAGGAAATGATCCTATATCTAAAACAGCTGGAGACTGCAACTAATATAAATTTACTTGAAAATAAGAATTCTGTGTGCCTCTGGAGACATGCAGTAACATGCCACAAAAACAGATGAGAATATAAAACTATTTAAAAGAGAGAAAATATATTTTACCTAGATAATATACTGAGATGAGATCCACTGATATTTAAGAAATATTTAAAGATGCAAAAAAGTAAGAAAATCAGAACAGTCATTTTAAAACTTACATTAGATATTTTATTTACAGCTAATTTTATAGGCAATAACAAAAAAATTTTTTTAGGAAAAACTCTGCTTTTTAATAAATTGGTTGTTAAGGATGGAGCCTGTGGCTCAAAGGAGTAGGGCACCAGCCCCATATACCAGAGGTAGAGGGTTCAAACTCAACCCTGGCCAAAAACTGCAAAGAAAAAAAAATATTGTTAATCAATTTACTAAAGGGATAATAATAATATAAAGACAGATAATTATGTTTAATTGTAAAATTCTAATAGAAGAGAAGGATGCTAAGTAAGTTAAATATCTTAAATGTTGGATAAGAATATTCTGGTACTTCTCAAAGTCATATGTAATAGCCCGTACACTACCGCTCCCCACTACCTGGTACCTTGTCCATGGTCCCCAGCTACATTCTTGTCAGCTGTTGAACTGGGAAGACATCTGATGTACTAGTTTACATAAAGTATTCACAGGCATTAACATCTTAACAGAGGATATCTCTAAGTTCATGAATTTCAATATTCTTTACTTAAAGACAGAAATGAATTAATCTATTAGATAATTTTAAGAAAAAGTATGAATGGAAATCTATTTGCACAGCCAAGGGAGAGAGAAACTGGAAAAGCCTCTAAGTCTGAGACGTTTACCTTCCTCATCTATGCCTAAGACTCAACCTGGTCCCAATCCTAGTGGTCTGGGTCTCAGGAGATTATGTGAAGCTGGGATTTCCTATGGGGCCTCAATTTGCACAGTTGGGGAAGGTCACAGAGCCTCGGAAGCTGGCCTACACAAGCCATCTGAAGAGGAGACCCCACCGGAAGAAGGTGGGATGAGGAGAATAAAGGTAGTAGAAGAGCAAGGGGAAAATACAAGCATGTATGTTCTATGGAGAGCAGTTACCAAATGGAATGTTCTTAAACAAAATTCTTTTGTAAGTTGACATTGTAATAATCTTCCCCAAAGTCAAACTCTAGGACTAAGTTAAAACTCAAAACTATATCCAATAATCCTTCCCTTAAAAGTTCACCAAATATTAAAAGGAACAATAGGGCTGTTTTCTGGTAGATACGTGACAAAGCCACACCCACAACTCTGCAACAGTGCTTTCCCCACTTTGTACCATCTTTATGACTACATGGATTGATCACCCTTGTGCCTGGCACTTATAAAACTTGACTTGTTGCTTAGTTGTTCCTGAAATTTCTCACAACATCTTTGTTATTACCATATTTTACCCTGTATAATGTGCACGTTTTTGCCCAGATGTTTGGAAAAAAAATAAGGATGTACATTACACATAGATAGTACAGCTCAGGAGCAGGGGAGCCGAGCAGGCCTCTGATGTGCCCTCCCTCCTGCAGCCCCCCTAAACTCCCCCCCCAAATCCCACACATGGAGTTCCAGTCCACACAGGGTTCCAGTCCAGGAGAGTGGATCTAGATCCGGTGGGAGTGGACTAGATCCGGTGGGAGTGGACTCAGCCTCTAGAGTGGATCTAGATCTGGTGGGAGTGGATCTAGATCCGGTGGGAGTGGACTAGATCCATTGGGAGTGGACTAGATCCAGTGGGAGGGGACTCAGCCTCCAGAGTGGATCTAGATCCGGTGGGAGTGGACTCAGCCTCTGCTCAGCTCTGAGATCAGAGGAGGAGGCAATGGCAGAGCTGGTGAGATGGGCTAAGGCCGGCCGTGCAGGGCAAGAGCAGATCCTGAGGCCTGGCCATCCACAAGAGTACTGGAAGCCTCATGCAGGTTCCAGGAACCCGCAGGGCTGCCTGCAGGCTAAGTGGCCTCAGAAGCTCCCACCCCACTACCCAAATGCATGGCCATCTGGGTTGCAGTCCCTGATGTAACAGGGAGGGAAGGGCTCTCAGGAAAGAGGTGAATACACATTTTACCAGGGGAGTGAGGAGATAGATGTGTCCCTACCAGCCAAGAGCCAGCTACTTTCTGGAGGGGAGGTTTCTTGAAAGTAAAGGTCAAAAACGTGGGTACACATTTTACTCAGGAGTAAGCACATTTTACATAGCAAAATACAGGGTATATCCAGGGAAGAATGCAAAAAAAAAAAAAAAATACAAATGCACATTTACAGATCCAGAGAAGAATGAAAAATAAATACAAATATACATTTTCTTCTTGTTTTTTGCTTATCTCAAAATTAGATGTTTTCTACACTCTTTCTTTATTTTAGGACTAGAATGAATAAATGAACTGTTATAATCTCATAAGCCAAAAGACTGATTATTTATAAAAGGGTTCCTAAGCAGACTAATTTCCACAAAAATGTCTCCATTATTATTCCATTTCCCCCCTGATGTGATAATGAGAGATGATACTAGAGAAAGGTGAGGTCTAGGAGAACAGGTCTTCTCAAGGAGACCACAAGAATACACTTGCAGGGTCCTCATGGTGACTCAGCCCTTGGGAATTTGTAAACTTAACTTCCTGGAACTTGGAAATTTCCAAGTTCTGTGAAATCCTGTAGTGCTATAGGGGCTGGAATAGCATCTCCTGCTTGATTCAAACTGGCCAA
>CAUYON010020166.1:0-26173 GCA_963573935.1 Arctocebus calabarensis
TTCATATAGTAAATGAGAAACTATCATGAATGGTATGTCAATCAGGTTGATAAAAATATCTCAGATTGCATGTGAAGCCCCCACACTGTACCCCATGATTGAACTAATGTACACAGCTATGATTCAATAAAAAAAGAAAAAAAGAAAATTTAAGTCTATAAGGCAAGTCCATTTTTATGCACACAAAAATTACAGCAGGGATTCCAGGAACATCTCTTCTCAAAGCATGTTAACCTGTGCAGAGCAATAGGTAAGATTATGCATGGACATAAAATATCTTCACAGGATGAGTTAAAGTAGGGTATAGTTTACAAATCCTCTTTCCCATAATTATCTGGATTTATATCTTCTCTGTAAGGGACGTGACTCAGGTTTTTATGTTTTTCTGAAAGTCCTGAGTCTTGAACCTGAGAACAGTTGATATAGCCTGGCTGTCCCTTCTCCAAAGGGAAGCAAATGCCAGCTTTCCTATGACACCTCGGGCAGCCAGGTGAAGCCCCCTGTGCCTTCCTATGCAGCATTCCAGGTCCTGGAACTTATTCTGATTCCTCCCAAATGATGCTAGACCAGCATGGTTATGAGGGAAAAATGTCTACTCAAGTTGTTTCTTGGGCTTTGTATTTACCGATGTTTTAAAGCTGAGGCTCGTGGCCATTTTTGTCCAATTTACTCCACTTGGTTGTCCCTCCTGCACCCACCCAATCATTTATGTGCCTCACACTCTGGTTAGAAATGATCGTTGTTCGAGATGATGGCCATGCTAATTACCCTGATCTGATCACCAAACATTATACATATTGAAACGTCACTGTGCGTCCCTTGACTATGTACAAATGTTATCCGTCAACTAAAATAATAAAATCTGAAAAAGTACATAAATCTAACATTCCACAAAACTGTCTCAGGGAGAAGTTGTGAACACATGGAGTGCAAACAAGAAAGCTCACTCTTAAACTTTTTATTTGGCAACAACTACAGATTCATGGAAAGTTGCAAAGATAGCACAGAAAGGTCCTTTGTAAACTTCACCCAGTTTCCTCCCAAATGAACCTATAACTTTTTTTTCTTTTTCTTTTTCTTTTTCTTTTTTCTTTTGCAGTTTTTGGCCGGGGCTGGGTTTGAATCCACCACCTCTGTCATATGGGGCCGGCACCCCACTCCTATGAGCCACAGGTGCCACTCTGAACCTGTAATTTTTTAGATGTAGTAATTCTGTTCTGATTTTCATCAAGATTTTTCTTTGTCCCATGACTTATTTTCAACTTATAAGTAGTTAAAGAATATATGGTATGTATATATACTATGGAATATTACTCAGTCATAAAAGGCAATGGAATTGTGTCTTTTATAGCAATTTGTGTGGAACTGGAGATCATTATCTTAAGGGAAGCATCTCAGGGATGAAAAACCAAATGGCACATGTTCTTACTTATAAGTGGGATCTAAACGAGGGGTCTATATGGTCATAATGTGGTGTAATGAACATTGAAAACTAAGAAGGGGGAATCACATGTCTTTCCTTGAATAATCCTCTACTCAGAAAAAGCCAGGGATTGAGTAATTGAGAAAGAAGAAAATTATATCATATTATTCTGGGTGAAATGTACTATCTAATGGAATAGCGGATCCCCAAATGAAAACAGTATGTTGTTTTGAAAAGAAGAAGAAATTGGTATCTGGCAGCCCTAAACAGCAAATATCCATGCCTCAAATAAAGGGGCAATTGACTAGGGGCAGATATACTTCATTCATTCACTTATTCACTCATCTCAATGACATGTAGTCTTGTACTCAAATATTAAATACCCATACGCCAGTCACCTAATGAGTGTTAGGGAAGAACTGATGAATAAGGCAGTTTTGGCCCTTGAACTATTCCAAGGGACAATTAAATCACTAAATATTAATTTTGACAATAGATAATAGGTGTATCCACAGGGGGCTAATGGAAATACAGTAGATGTAAATGAGTAAAGGCCTTGCCAAATTACTATTCTACAGGATAAATACAAGTTATATGTGGAGAAGGGCAGGGGAACAACGGGAACTGCATTCCAATGGGGAGGGAACAGTACATACAAAGGCTTAGAGGATGATATGGTGGGAGAGTTTCTCTTCCATCTTTCAGCAATATCCACTCATTTTTTTATTTTTTATTTTTTTGGAGACAGAGTCTCACTAAGTTACCGTGAGGGTAAGTGCCCTGTCGTCATAGCACACAGCAACCTCAAACTCTTGGGCTCAAGCAATCCTCTTGTCTTAGCCTCCCAAGTAGCTGGGACTACAGGCATCCTCCACAATGCCCCACTATTTTTAGAGATAGGATCTTGCTCTTGCTCAGGCTGGTGTCTAACTCCTGAGCTCAAGCCATCCACCTGCCCTGGCCTCCCAGAGTGCTAGAACTACACATCATTTGCTTCAAACCATCCCCATTGAATCCATCCATATTCTGTTACCTGTTATCTTCAACACACCATGGTTTTTTCAATGAGCAAGCTTTCCTTTTGTAAGTGAGACCCAGGCAGGTTTAATCATTTGTTTAATTTATGAAACAATCTTATCTTCTTAGGTAAAAACAGAAGCACACTGAAGGCTCTACTCATCCCCTGAAAGAATTTAGCACAAGGCCTTGGAACTACTGAATAATGGATAAATGTCAGGATGAATTAATGATTACCCTAAAGTGAATCTCTCAGTTTGTACCCGCTGACAGAGACTGGAAAACCCATTGAAGCAGAAATTAATAATAATAAAAACAGTTAACAGTCACATAATGAGTGTTACCGGATAAAAACTGGACCAAATGCTTTTTATGTATTTCCTTTAATTCTCATAACACCACTATGAAGTAAGTTGCATAATAATTATGATTAGCCCAGTAATAATAAGCCCATTTTATTAAGAAACTGAGGCTTAGCATTGTTAAAGTACTTACATGGGTATACATAGTAGGGCTCAGATTGAATCCAGGGCTGTCTATTTCTGAAAAGCCAGCTCATAACTACTAAGTTCTAAGCCTTCTTACAGAAGAGTTCTCTCAGACAACTAAAAAACAACTCAGACACAGGAAATGCGGTGTATACCTTCATCATTGCCTCTCAGAGTAAAGGCCTGCACACTCTCTAAGACCTTTTCCAGAAGGCATTGTTCATTCACTATTCCAGAAATTTGAGCAAATGCAGAACCAGCAGCACGCAGGAGATGTTCAAATGGCTGTGCCTTCCAGCTGTGACCTTTCCCAAAGCAAACCCATCTGTGTCACCAAATTCCACTTGACCACTCAACTTTCTAAGGCTTCTCTTTCAGAGGGTAGTTGGGGTATGGGACCATCCACCAATAGTTATTAAACTCTTCAGACTTCACGAGACGCCGGAGATGCAGAGACGGTTCAATACGGTGCCTACCCTCAAGAGATAGCAACAGAGCATTTGCAGCACCATGCTCAATGTATCATCGTCTTACAAAATATTTTCAAAATATTCTCTACACGTTGGCCACCTCTTCATAAAGTTTTGCAATGAATATTTTGTAAATCAAGGCACATTTAGCTACCATTTCCCACTGTCCCTATGTATGGCAACTTTATGGGCAACCCTTGGGACATCCTGTAGTAGCAAAAACAAGAATAACAACAGTTAATCTTGGAGGGCTTACCAAGGGCCAGACGCTACATCAGATGCTTTACATGTATCATTACCTAATTCAGTCTTCATAACAACCCTCTGCAGAAAGTACCATTTTGACTCCACTTGACACATTTTGCACAGGCACAGAGACAGTAAGTAATTGTCCAAGGTTAAAACAAATGGTAGGGCACAGATAAGAACCCAGGCTAACTCCCAAAGCCAGCTCTGTAACTGTGCATACTAATCTCGTCTGCAGGATGTTTGGGGAATCCAGAGGTTACAATGATGTTGGCTTTAAAGAATATAAAGGAATCTTCTGAGATGCCAAGGAGTTTAAAGATGTCTGGCATCAAGGATGGTCTGGAAGTGACATGGATGACATGGCAAGCCCTTAGCAGAGTAGACACTAGGAGAAGTGGCACGTTAATCTGTCAGAGCCTTCAAGACACTTCAATGGCAGAACTCTGCAGTTTGAGTTCTATGTAACTTATGCCTCAAGTTACATAGGCAAGAATTCTACTTGGGCAAGAATGTACAGTGAGAATAATAGTCATTCCCATGGCGTAGGGTCCCGAAAAAGAATAACATGAGCTCACCCATGTAAATGCCTAACCACTCTGCCACCATGCAATACATGCCAAATAAAGGTTAACTTCAGAAACAAAATAGAAAGTGACTTTTACAGGGAGACCTGCAGAATGAGTAATAGGCCTGAGACAGGCAAAGAGAGGAAAGAAGTGGGAGGAAGTGAAATATCCAGAGGAAAAGCAAGCGATGCCGTTCCGAGAGGAGAACGCAAAAGCTTAGAGGAGGCCGCAGAAGAGAAGGAAAGAGGGGAGGAAAAAAAGTTAATGTGGGCGAATGGGACAGCAAAGTGTGCCCGTGAGGAGCATAGCAGGGCAAGTGAGAGAGAGATGGACCTTGTTTGAAACACAGAGATGATACTGTTCTCTGTTCAAGCAGGAGAGGTTCAAAATCAGGTTTTTTTCAGGAATTCTGACCAGAGGTGGTGGAGACTGTATTTTGATCTCTGATTTACTTAATTACCAATGCTGTACTCAAGATCTAAGGGCACAATTACTGTTTCCATGGGAATAAGGGTGCTTTCCCCCTCCACGGTTGTTTTAATGCTGCCTTCCTCAGCTCTCGTAAACACTCCCATCTTCGTGGAAAGTGCTGTTTCCTGGGCTCGGTGCCTGTGGCTCAACGGGCTAAGGCGCCAGCCACGTACACCTGAGCTGGCGGGTTCGAATCCAGCCCGGGCCCACCAAACAACAATGACGGCTGCAACCAAAAAATGGCTGGGCGTTATGGCGGGCACCTATAGTCCCAGCTACTTGGGAGGCAGAGGCAAGAGACTCGCTTGAGCCCAGGAATTGGAGGTTGCTGTGAGCTATAATGCCACGGTACTCTATCCAGGGTGACAGCTTGAGGCTCTGTCTCAAAAAAAAAAAAAAAAGAAAGTGCTGTTTTCTGAAGTACCGTCAGAATGGGCCATAAACCCAAGTCATGGCTGTAGGCATCATCTGTGGAGGTAGTGTTCATATCTTCCTTCTTTCCCAGGCTCAGTTATTTCTTGAAGGAATCCTTGAAAACACCACTTCCTAGTCCTTTGCTTCCTACTTGAGAAAGACAGCATGGGCCCCAGGCGAGCTTCTGCCCTGTTCCAGCACAGACTTTTAAGAGGGATGCTCACCATGCAAGATAGTGGATGTCTCAGAGACAGAAGAGACGAGAACAGTGGATGGATTCCAGGGTGTGTCTAGGACTTGGTGGTTGAGTGCTGGGGACAGGCAGGAAGCACCTCCATGACTTTGGTCTGGGCACAGAGAAATGGAGGTACCAGACTCTAAAATAGGAAGGAGTGTCAGAGAAGCAGCATGGTGAGGAGATCTTGGGGTAACTATGCAACACTCAAGTAGAAAATCCCTCTAGGACTGATAGACAACAGGCTAGAACTCAACAGAAGTTCTGGGCTGGAAATTTGGGAATTATAGTATGGCAGTCACCTATCTCTATATCCTTTCTTTGTTCTATTGCAGAAACAAACCCCAACCTTTTCAGGGCATCCTTGAACCTGACTACATTTCCCAGACCTAAGATTCGGTTAGTGAGATAAAACAAAAATGTTGCAAAAAACTCTAGGAAGCCTCTTTAAAAGATAATTCTTTGCCACATTCTCCTTTCTGCTCCCTGGGATGCAGATGTGATTGATGGAACCCCAACTAACCATTTGAACCATGAGGTAGAAGTCAAGCTATGAGCCTAGAGGCGCAGAAGGATGGGTGCTTGGGTCCCTGATGATATTATGAACTTGGCAACAGCCCTCAATTGCTCACCTCTACAACTCATTAACATAAAACAGAATAATACTTCTTCTTGACTTAGCCTCTAGAATTTGGTAGTTTTCTATGTTATGAAATTGGATCCTTCCACTAAAGATATCATCAGCCTAAAAGTAGTGATAGAAAACTTAAAAGTAAGGAATGGAGAGAAGATGGGAAGAGGAGTGGTCTGCATTGCTCATATTTAAGCGACAAACAGAAGAAGGGGTAAACTAAAAATGAAGGAGCAAAAGTAAGATTGTTGAGGAATAAGAGGGCTGATGTCTAAGAGGGCAGAACAGTGTGTAGGGCATGGGCAAATTCGCTGAGCCAGAGTTTGCTGTGACATCCTGTGCAGAGAGAATGAGCAAAGGAGGAGGATTCTTGACATATACCCCAGGAAAGAGGGGCTCAGACCCCCTAAGGACCCAAACACTTCCATATCAGGCAGCCCCAAGAGTTGGAAACCCTTCCCTCTATGAAGATGAAATCTGAAATGTACCTTCCTGTGATTTCTACTCACAGCCTTCTAAAGACACTCTGAATGAAATCTATACCCTCATCTCCAGGACAGAACATTCTTGTTCTTCTTTCCTCCCAGCAGAAGTCTCACTGATTAACTCTCATGTATTCATCACACCACTTGCATTCCAGATGCTTCACAATGCCAGGTAGCCTTTTCTAACTGGACTTTATCTTAACATCCCCAAGTAGGCAGAAGCTACAGCTAAAGCCCGCTGGTCTATCCCACAGACCATCACCTCCTTGGGCCGGTGCCGCGCTCCTATTAATCCAATCAGAGTGGCATGAGTTTCTTCCTCAACTCATCCCTCTGTTGCTATATTAAGTTTGAGCCTTTTGCTAAGTCAGCTCATCCATCAAAGGCAAACATGTTGACATCTTTTTAAACGTCATCTGACCTCTCTGAAGAAGTGGGAGGAGAGATCAGCTCCCAAAAGGCGGTTCAGAAATGTTCCCTCACAGTGTTTGGTTAGAAATCAATTTTAATCTCTCTCCTATTATTTCAGAGTGAACCAGGACCTAGAATACACCCACCTTATTAGCAAAGCAAATAACACATGTCCCCTAACCTTCCAAGCATTCTTAGTTATGTCCTTTCCCTTGGTGACAAAGGCAATTCATGTTAAAGAGTCTACACAAATGGTGCTGGGGCAGTAGAGCACTGGCTATCATAAAATGTCTCCTTCAAAACCATATTAACAGAGAACTAGAAAAAATTCTAGAGCTTTATCGAGAGAGTCTTTAAGGAGGAGTGAAAAGAGTATAAATTTCATAATTAAAAGGTGTGGATTAATTTACTTGCTATAACAGAAGCCTTGTCATGAACAGTCAAATCAATCTCTCTTGGCCTCACATCGTTTGTCTACAAGAATCAGATTTTATCTACAATAAACAGGTCATAATTTCTGTTTCTTATGGATTTGTGAGAACAGGGGATGATGAAAGTACCAGTCCAATAATAACCACTCAGCAAATGGCAAAGCTGATTTTTCACCTGGGTGGGGCTTATCTCCACGGTAATCCCTCCAAGGAGATCCAGGTGCCTGCCCAGTGCTCTGGACAAAGTCAGTGTACAGAAATATGCACTAAATGATGGACTGATTGGCGGGCAACCTCAAAGCTGGCTGCATTGCAGGAAGAACACAGGCATGGGAATCTCTTTACCTCCTTGTCCTGTGGCTTCCCTGTCTTTTTTTTTTTTTTTTTTAAAGAGACCACTCTACACCCTCAGTAGAGTGCTGTAGCATCACAGCTCACAGCAACCTCCAACTCTTGGGCTTAAGTGATTCTCTTGCCTCAGCCTCCCAAGTAGCTGGGACTACAGGTACCCATCACAATGCCCAACTATTTTTTTGTTGTTGTTATTGTTGTTTAGCAAGCCCAGGCCGGGTTCGAATCTGCCAGCCCCAGTGTATGTGGCTGATGCCCTAACCACTGAGCTATGAGCACCAAGACATTTAAAATGTCTTTTAAATGGGCACCATCATTATCACAATCAGACACTAAAACACCTTATTGAAAGTGTTACAGTTGATAAGGTGGTCTCAGAAAGCAATTTCTCTACATTTCCCTGCAACCTGCCTTCTCCCAGGGTTTTGTCCTATGGCTGGACGAAATGTTAGGGAGTGACAAACTCTTGTCTAGACTGACCTGTATTAGTTACGAGAACAGTATCATTTCAGAAGAATAAAACTCCACATTTCCTTCAGTGTCAGCATCTCCCCTACACCCTGGAGGAGGAAGGGGCGTGCTGCAAACTTGAGCACCTGTTTGGAAATGTGGCCAGAGCAAAGTCAGCTCCCAGCTTTCTCCCAGTGATTGTACAAACCAATTTCCATGAGGAAGTCCTAGTTTGTGCTGGGGACCCAGATGTGATTATTGAGAATGTACCTTCCGCAAAACAGAAGCCTTTCCCAACGGAAGCCTCCAAGCCCTCCTCCAGGTCTCATCTTCCAGATGCCACTTTTCAGCAATTCTTACTATTAGGATTCCTTTGCCACCCAGAAAGCCCTCTTAGCAAGATCCTTTCCTAGTCCAGACCGTGCACCCACATCAGGCCCCCTCATGTCTCTAGAATATAGCCCTCTTCACCTTACCCCCGCTTCAGGTAGGGGCAGCACCAGCCACACATGGCACCTTCCGTCCTCTCTGGGTAGGAACCACATGCGAGCCCTATTTCCCAATACCCAGGACACCAGCCGTATTCTCTAAGAGCAAAGGTCCTCTTGCTTGGCTCTGCCAAGGGAGAAAGGAAAACCACCATGCAACACCAATACTCTTCCCCCGGGGCTGCTTCCCATGCCCCACGGCCCCTCCTGTGTATCCTTGAACCTGCCACCCCACAACGCCTCAGCACCTCCTCCATGGGTGGCCCAGCACCTCACTTCAGAATGTGACGCTATTTTATGAACAGCACATGTAATAGTTATTGCAACAGCTGACTCCTCCTGAGCAGTATGCCAGGCACCATGCCAGGAGCTTTGTCCCCATTACCCACTAACCCCCCGAGAAAGCCCCATGTGCTGGACATCAGTGTGCGCCTCATGTCAGAAAGTCAACTATTCTCTCTCAAAACATTCCATAGCTGAAACCTCCCACAGTTATTTTCTTCCCACAGTTCTGATCCTGTCCTGGGCAACCGCAAGAAAAAAGTCAGATTTTGAAGACCACATTTAAATCTTCCTGAAATAATTTCTTCTAAATATGCCCCAATGTTCCATGCAACAGGCTTCAGAATCTCTTCATCCTGTCCACCCTTCTCTCAAACATTCAATGTTTGTCTCTGTTTTTCTAATATTCCATACCTGTGTCCAGATAATTGATAATATTAATGACAAGGAGGATAACTTTTATCAGTTGAGTATTTCTACGTAGCAGGTGCTATATTAAGTATTTCACATACATTATTTTTATTTAATCCTCACAGCAATACTATGAGGTATATTGTGATGTCAACACTATTTGATCATTAAAAGAAAAAATCTGAGGCTCAGAGAGGTTCAGTAATTTGCCTAAGGTCACACAGTCTGCAGGGGCAGAGTCAGGATTTGAACTGGGGTCTTCCCAGATTTCAAAGCATGTGCTCTTAACAAGCATGCAGTGCCAGTACAAATAAAACTGTCCCTAAGCTTTTTGAACCTCAATTGAGGGCTTGCTGGCCCCAGGTGGGCATGGCTTAGGCTGGACAGAGAGAACAGTAGTACCAGAGAGCACCAGGAAGGGCAGCCACACTGACTGTGTCCTGGAAGAGAGGTGGCCAGGATGCAGAGGCCTCATGGGCTGGACTCTAGGTCAGAAGGGCTCAGCTATAGCCAGTGGAGTTTCTCCCCAACACAGCTCACCTGCAGACACTGCCCTGCCAGAAATTAAGATGATGAAACTTAAAGGGCACAGGTTTTTGAAGTCAATAGCTTCTTAGCCTAGTCGCCTCATTATAAAATGCTGGGCAAACATACCTGATCTCAGCAGCATTCCAAAGAGAAAATGGATGTAAAGAAGCTGTCACAGGAGAAATTTTAGGACTTGTACCCTATGGCATATTTAGTCACTGCACCTCCAACCAAAAACCACTTTCCAAACTTCTAGTCGTCAATTCACGTTGCCATTTCTTAAACTTTCTTGAAATCTGCCCTCCTGAGCTGCCATTCAGCTCTGGCAGGGGTCTTCCTGCCTTGAATCTCACCAAGGACAAGTCAGCACGCTTCTCTCCCCACAGGTACACATCCATAGATGAACATCCATTCATCCTTGTTGAGCCCAAGACAGCTGCTCCCTACTCACTTCCCCACTACTGGACCTACAAAACTGCCAGCAGGTCACATCGAAAATTCATGGCAAAGATTCAGGCTTCTAGGAGTTTCCAGGCCATAAAACAGTTTTTAGGTCCTCTGAGTTATATGATCTATGTAGTTCAAGACACAACTGGCAAGGTAACCAGCAGTCCTCTTTGGTGGTGGATTTGATTTGTCCATGAAAGAGCCAGTGACCGAAGACGTTCTGTTAGGGGAGTGATTTCAGCAAAGATTTGAGGGGAAACAATACATGGATTCCAATTGGAGCAGCTGCAAGAGAGCCCCCTCACCTCCCACCCCCCATTATACACTTCCAGTCTTCCTTGCCATGAAAACAAATCAGCAAAATGCCTTCTCCAAGGCTATCCCCGAAAGTATACTACAGAGTCATTTTTTCCAGCCTGAATGGTAATCTTCATTAAACACTAAGACTTTTTAGGACCTGCCATATTTCTACCTCCAATGAAAGTATGGTTATCCAATCCTTTTCTGAGAGGAACTCAGAGAAGAAAGAGGGAGGGGACATATGGGCCTAGATACCAGCATCAGGCAAAGGGACTTATCCAAGCAGAAAGGGGTGAAGGACAAAGGAGCACCTGGTGGAAGTGAGACGGACTCTGAGGGACATTTCTATCAGCCATGCCCCTTGAACTTGAGTATCCAGGCCAGTCTGTCTAAAGAACACTACAGAATCACTTTCCACTCCACTCAGCCTCAGCCCAAGTCATTTATTTTTACACCTAACGAGAGGCAAGCTGCTGGCCCCATCAGAACCACGTTCGTAATTCCCAAACAGCAGAGTGAATTTTTATTTAGGATGCATTTCCTTCTGCCCTTAAAATGCCTGAGAAGTTAAATAAAATGTCTGTCTGTTTGTTTTTCCAGACAGTACAATGAGAAGTAGAGCACAGAAACTTCTGTTCTGGAGACATCCTGGAGAATCAGTTACCTTCAAGCCACTCTGCAGTTACAACAGTAGCAGCAGAGGCAAGAAAAAAAAATCCTCAAAATGAGAACAAAATGTGTAGGTTAATCTCGGACATGGATACAGTCGGGTACAGCGCTTTGCTTGTTCCCACACCATCTCGCACCTCCTTTACTTTACTAAATCTGTGCATCTGTAAGTAGGGAAGGGAGTTATCCTCTTTTTACCAGCACTTCCTACCAAGTGCTGAGAGGCAGGTAACTTGCTTAAGGTCTCACAGTCTCAAAAACCCAGCTTTTGCCAATGCAAATATCTTCAAATATATATATTTCCCCACTATAATATTTGAAAGCAGGTGAGGACTGCTGCAAAGATCCGGGCTCAGAAGCGACTCAGAGACCTGAAATGCTAGAATCAGTGATTTCACACTTCAAATCAGACAGTTCCTTGGGCAGGAGGCAAGTTTTCTCCCTATGTAAAACCATTCTGTTGAGTACTTCCTGTGTATAGTGCATAAGCCATTTAGTAATATGTAGGAAAATAAAAAACCTGGGCAAAAGCTAAAAATAAATAGGAGAACTCTATTTTTTCAACTTGAAAGGGATAGTTTTTGTTAATAAATCACAAAATGTTTTCTGAAATTCGTTCAGGTCCAAAATCAGCTATCACTAAGTCTCTCCTTAAAAACTAATTCATACCATTTGTTACCAGCAGTTTCCTATTCTCATCTATGGGGGTGCGGAAGGTGGGGGGGCTTTCTCCCAAGGCCACATGTGGTTTGACCTTTAATAGGATACAAAATAGGAAAGCCCAAGTCAGAGGCTCTGCCAATGTCTCCAGAGGGTCTCCAGTTCTCTAAGTTTATATTTAAAGCAGAATCATCACAACGAGCCTCATAAATTAATTAGACGGAGACTCTGAAACTTCTATTATCAGATGGAATTTTGGTTATTTTAAGTCTAAGAGTTTCCATTACTTGCATTCTGGCCCTAAGTGTCAACTTTGCTGCCAAAACAGTTTTGGATCATCTGCCTTTGGTCTGGACCACTCTCCTGGAACTGGGAATGGATAACCGTGTTCCCTGGATGAGATGTGCACCCTCCCAGGGTAAAAGAAGAGAATGGCTATTCTTCTTAATGCATAGTAAGTATGTTAATGTAACAAAATATGTGTTCATGACTATGTATTTTAATTAAAGTAGTTAAATATAGATCTGTGTCTTTGTTTGGATCTACTCCTTCAAAAAGGGTTCTGAAGCAGGGCTTGAGGACGAATGTTCTGTTCAGGAGGTATTCTCAGGAAAAGCCACTGAGGTCAGGCAGGAAGGGAGAAGAGCCGAAGAGCTGTGCAGTAATGAGCCAGTTTCCTCTGCGGGCAAATAGCACTCGCTACAGCCACGAGTAGCCATGCAGGACACTTCCCAGATTAATCCACCGCGTGATATTCATCTAAGCTGGGTGTTTTCTTCCAAAGCTCTTGTTCCTCTTTAGCAGAGGGTTGCCCTGGAGGCATCAGATGCTGGCATTTATGGGCTGCCTCATACCCAGGACAGGCCAGTCCCCAGGGCCTTTGGACAAATCCTCCAGGGAGCTAAGCGGCTGCTGACAGTGCTTAAGGTAGGCGGTGTCATCCTGCGCAGTAACTCTCCAGGAAACTTCAGGTGAGCTCAGAGGGAGCTGAGAGGACATGGACGGGGTGTGGAGCCTGGACTCCACCTGAGTATTTCATCTGAAGGTGATCTTGGAAACTCTATTAGTTTCCTAGAGTTGTTATGACAAATTACCATGAACCAAGAGCCTGGCAACGACAGCAGAAATGTGATCTCCTACGGTTCTGGAGGCCAAAAGTCAGGACTGTGCTCTCTGTGAAGGTTCTAGGGGAGAGAATTTCCCTTGACCTCCTGCAGCTTCTGTGGCCCCCAGCACGTTCCCAGCCTGTTTCCTGGGCATGGGACAGCATCGCTCCAGTCTCCGCCTCTGTTGTCTCCTCCCCCACTTCTTTCATCTCCCTCCCCCTCCCTCTTACAAGGACTTATCACTGGATTTACTTCCCACCTGGGGACTCCTAAATCAAATCTGCAAAGGCCCTGCTGCCAAATAAAGCGACATTCACGCAGTCCAGCTGGCAAGGCATAAACACAGTTTTCAAGGGACCACCATTTATTCCACTCCGGAGATGACCAATGCGAATGCCCACGTTGGTGAATAATGGGATGAAGGCTGGAGAGTCGAAAGGACCTGCTCAGGGTGAGACAGCTGGAGCCAGACCCAGAACCAGCCTCCAGCATCCAGCCAACCCAGAAGTCAGGCCTCGCTGCTCCTGCGGCCTCAGGTCCTACATCCATCTAGCAGTATCACGAGCTTTAGCCCCAAATGACTTCCTGAGGCTGTCACTTCTCATCACCTCCACTTCCATCCAGAGTCTGAGCGCCATCCCCCCCGGGATGCCTGCGCTTCCTTCCTAACTGCTCCACCTGCCTCGGCTCACGGATCTCTGTGATTCCCTCTTCACGCCCAACTCAGAGTGTCGTTTCAAGAGGAAATTAATCTCTGCTTCAGACTCGCAGTGGTGTCTCATCTCAGGGAGAACAGAGTCCAAAGTCCTTGCCATAGCCCATGGTGCCCTGCATAACCAACCCTGCCTGCTCCCCTCCCGGCGTCCTCTCCCCTGCCCGTGCTTCTCTGATAGCACGCTCCTGCCATCCTTTCTGTGCCCCAAACACAATAAATCCTTCCTTTCTAGGACCTCTGCATTTGTCTTCTGTGCAACTGAGAATATTTTCCCCCCAGGTCTCATTGGGTCAGACCCCGGACGTCACGTCCTTAGAGAGGCCTTCCGGGACCAGGTACCTGGGCTCTCCTGGCACCATCAATCTGCATCCTATAATCGAGAGTGTCTTATTTTCTTATGTGTCCCCATAAGAAAATGCCTTGCCACTACAGAGTGAACATACCTAATCTGAAAATCCAAAATCTGAAATACTTGAGCATTGACACAGTGCCACGGGTAAAAAATTCCACCCCTCGCCTCATATGACAGATTGCAGCATAAGTATAAGAAAAGGATTGTATCTTAGTACCATATAAATTCATGTCCCGACCCGCGGGACGCGGTTATTCGTGGGGACGAGGGGGACCGAGCCTGAAAGAGAATGGGCGAGAAAGAGAAAACGAGACCAAGCAGGTTTCTTGTCAAGGTCTGTTTAATGTCGGCGGGAAGCCAGTTTTTAAAGCTTACAAGTGAGCAGGGGGAGGAAGGGGCGGGATATAAGGGAGCGTGTCGTTTGCTGATAGGCAGGTTTGAAGCTCCGGCTATTAGCTGGTTGCGCGGGCACGGGAACAGGCGCCTATCTTTTGTGTGCAGGCGCGGAAGCAGGCGCCATTTTGAGCTTCAGTATGGAATTAACTTTTGTGCCGGTAGTAAAGCTAGGCCAACGGGAAGTTGTGGTTTGGGCTGTAACAGGGAGTGTGCAAGGGAGGGGAGGGGTCAATCCGGAAAATTATTTCTCTGTGCTGGGAGGAGGTGGGTAGATGTCCCCAGGCTGCGTTTTGACATTCAAGCCTGGCTTGAGCCCTCTTTTTGGGCCCTCACATCACTTACCTTTTGCAAAGGATAATACCTATGATTTTCAAAAAGTACATTATAGAATTTAAGAAAAACAAGGATTCAAATAGAAAAATGAACTCAAGAGATGATCAGAAATTCATACAGAAAGAGATCAGAATGTTGAAGTTTATTGGGGGGGAAAGCTTCATCTTTTGTAACCAAATAAATGCCAGCTAGACCTCTGAGATACTCTTTTTCTCATTTTTAAAGAATTGGAAATGTCAAGCTGTGATGTTAATGTTAAAATAATGTTAAATAACACTTAACTCAGTGGAGGGCGTGTGAGGCTGGTTCCCCAGACTGCAGGTGGCGATTCCAATGTAAATGGAAACAAATGTTTACATTTTAGAATCTCTTCAGATTTCCCTGGTTTTTATTAAATGCCCATATATTCTTTCATGTTGGAGTGGAATTCGCACCCAGCTCCAAGGTCAACCATTAATTTAGATGTCACAGATACCTTATCAGCTGCAAGTCAACTCTGTGTTCCATAATGCTTCTAGTAACAGACTTCATATTATTTTGAAAGCATGAAATTTGAAATTATGTCAGGAAAATTTGGCATCTTTCGTTCCCTCTATTTAGCCTCAAGTATGACAGGCATAAAAGTGGTCAGAGAAACTTGTCAAAAACGCTCCACCGTTATCTGGGGACCAGGAATACAAGGTGGTGATGAAGGTTGCCCATTACATGTTGCCCAATATCCTCATTTGGAATTCTCGCATAGCAAGAAATCCCCAGGTTCTGTGAAGAAATTAAAAACAGCCATAAAGGCATCTTTCAGACAATGCATTTAAGAAAGTCACTCCTAGAATTCTTGCTTTCCTCTCGGAAGATAATTTAAAAAACAATGCAATTCTTAAATTACCTTGTAACGTCTGCCCTCTACCGTTTTTTCTAGTAACTGCAGCCAATATCCACAGATTAATTTTATACTTGAATGAGGCCCTAAATAGACCCTTGTCTATCATTTACGGCCTATCTTCATTATGCCAGGCAATGAGTAGACGCGTTAACATGCTTGACCCCCCAGTTGATGCTTCCTACCACCCCATGAGGCAAGTAAAGTGCCATTATTCCTATTTCACAGTCAAGGGCACATGCTCAGAGAGGCTAAGGAACCTTGTTGAGCACACAGCTGACAGGTCAAAGTTCCAGGATTGTAACCCTGGACTGCCCAATGCTAAAGTCCATGGTCTTCCCTGTACACTACACTGCTTCCAACTCACCTAGATTCTGACACCTTAATAAGTAGACACAGCTATACGTTTATTGATATCATTGCAGAAAGCTGCATGGACACATGTTCAAACACAAACAGTGGTCCCAGTACACATTAAAGATGAGACAGCCACTCAAAGGCTAAATCAAGGAACCCTTCAGACTTTGATGATGTGCTTTCTAGTCACGGATAATTCTTCCTGGTCACATGGACATTCTGGCCACAGTCTCTCAGTGCTCCCAATGAGCCGTGCCACAGGGCTATGCCATTTCTGAGTAGTTTCTGGCTCCATAGTGAATGAATATTTAAATACTGGCACTGGTATAGTGGTAAGAATTCAGCAGACATGAACTGAAATCTGTAGTCAGACAATTTAGGCCAAGCAAACACTCTCACCTCCAGGCAATCTGCAGCAGCTACTAGATTGTCAGAGGAGAACCAGGGAAGTGGAACACAGCAGTCTCCACAATCGTTGGTCTGTCTCTAAGAGAGTGTGGGAGCTGGTTGTCTAACTGATGTGCCCGTGGTACTAAATGAGTCCATCCACCCTGGGCTGCCAGACAATTTCAGGCTCCTCAGATGAGAAAAAAAGAAAGAAGTGCAATGACAGTAAAGGAACTCAGGAAATATTGTCCCAAAGTATGACTCTCTGGTATAAAGACTGTTTTGAGTTAAAGGCCATTCAACTTCAAGAAACCCTGGAAGTGGCTTTCCCTCTAACTACACAAAACTAGACGGACTCATCAAAAGAACAATTGCCTTTCCTCCCCCTTCTTGTTATCTTATTACAGGAATGAAGGTCAAGAATGTACCCAGACCTGGCCCAAATCATGTCAATCTGTTTCCCCATCTATTTGTTCTCCCTAGCAGCCATCGCCCTATTCTCCTCAAAAGATACACACGAAACTATCTGAATGCCATTGGAAAAGTGGGTTGTCACTCTGTGATTTCTCCCCATGTGAATTGTACATAAATCTTTTCTTCTATTAATCTTTAGTCAGACAATTTAGGCCAAGCAAACATTCTCACCTCCAGGCAATCTGCAGCAGCTACACGTTCAAACACAAACAGTGGTCCCAGCACACATTAAAGATGAGACAGCCACTCAAAGGCTAAATCAATGAACCCTTCAGACTTTGAAGGGCCCTAATTATGAGTTGATCTTTCAGTGAACTTTCAGGTGGGAGGCAAGTTTTCCCACACCCCCCTACAGCAGTCTTTGCAAGATCTAGAAACTTCAGTGTAGGTGGCAAAGGCTTGAATTATACGGTTTGTCTTCACCCCATAAATGACCCTTTATTGCCTTTGGATTTGGTAGCTATATATTGGAAACATCTAGAGACAATGTTAGGTCCTAGCCCATCCACAAAAGTCATTATTTAATGACATACTTCAACCATATATCTAAAATATCACACTGTTGGGACAGAAGTATATGCAAACATATTTCTTGGGGAAACCCACTCAGGATTCCGACCCTAGAAAATAGTCCTTCCAGTGATGGAACTGGAAGATCCCCCTATGTCATGTGTCCTCCTCCCACATGGGCTGGAAGAAGAGCAGGAACTCTCCCAGCTCCATCCAAGTCACTGCTGGGTGAGAAGGGACACTAAGAAGGCAGCTTTGAAGGGGGACAGGAGGAAAACCTGACCTGCTGAACTAGGACTTCTGGAGGGCCCATAAGAATGGGTGCGAAGTAACCTTGGTAACCAATGACCAATAGAAAGAGAGAATTAATGCCGACTAGCAAAGAGCAATACTGCCTGGAGACTCAGAGAAGCCAGCAAAAGACTTGCAGCCAATTGCAAATGGAGAGAGTATTTATACCCTGCAGGCCTCTGTCTCCTCTCTCACCTTTTCTCCTTCAGGAGAGGGACCCACTTCCAACTCTCTATGGAAGTGCTCTAATTCTTTGTCTTGGGCCAGTATTTGACTCCTTTCTTTCTTCTCTTCCTCCCCCAGCCCTGGTCAGACTTAGCTGGATATAGGTTGAAGATTCAGGACCCCAAAATGAATAAGACATGTTATCCTCCATCCAACTCTCTCAAATAAAGAGAGTTTAGGTAAGGTTAAGAGAAACTGTAAGGCGTGGTGACTCCCATGAGACTAACGAGAGAAGGGAGCCACCACCAACCCTGGGCTGAAAGGGACAAAGGAAGGAAGAGGTTACCCAAACCCAGAGAGGACAGCTACATGAGGGGGATATTGGGATGGCATTGTGGCCATCGGTCGAAGGAGACAGCCAGCCCATTGCCTAGTGAAGGAGATTCAGAAGAATGAACGATCTGCCCCCTTCTCTTCCTGCCCTCAGATTTCTTGCCTGTGCCCCCCACCTGCCAAACCCGACTGGAAGCAGAGGACAGAGGAACCATTTGTTTGGCACAACACACAAAGGTCAGAGAAGGCGGAGGTGAGTCTAAAGTAGCTCTGCAAGGCCAGGAGAAGAATTTAGAGGCTAAGCACCTTTCCCCGTCTATAATAATAACATGCAAGGAGGATGGGCTATGGATTGGCTACGGATGCAGGGTTTGTACTTAAAATGACTGATATTCAGATGCCGGTTCTGTCAGTTTCTGCCTTTGTGACCTTGAATACATCACTTAAGCCTTCTAAGCTTCAGACGTTTCATCTATATCTTGAGTATGTGGTTCCTTCCTGTCTAGTTCCACCCCAGCATCCATGCTGAGTTTTTCTTTTGCAAGCTATAATCACTCTTCAGCTTGTTAAGAAATCCACCCTCTGTTCTGAAGGGATACCTGAGGGTATCCACATGAAGCCATTCAGATCGAGATCAGCAAAGTCATACAACACAGACATCCTTCTCTTGGTCATTCTAAATAAGAGGTTCAAGAAGGTCCTTGTTTGTTTGCATGGAGAACTGCCATGGCTTTGTCACATGGTTGATGAAATAAACTGGTGTCAGTGGCAAGGGATATAAGCACTGGCTTCTTCTCGACTCCCTAATGCTGGCCACACAGAGATTTGGCTATTTTTCAGTAATGAAGCCACAGCTCCCCCATGATTCTAAATCTAGTACTGGCAGTGCCCTCAACCCCACCTCTTCCAAGGGCTTGCCCGTTAGGCAGATTCCTGGGGGCAGGTGTGAATATGGGTGCAGGGAAAGAATTTTGTACTCTCTAGTTCATGTTCTAGTCTGTTATTATGAAGAAAAGGACTTTCAAGGTCCTATTGTCTACAACTCTAAATTAAAAGTAAATGAATTGTGTATATCTTTGGCACTCCCCTAGGAGTCAGTTTTCATTAACATATTGGAGAACATCCTGTCTCACACTACATAGACACTATAGACAACAGTGTCTCACACTGTTCCTCATTCAGGCCACATTCAGCCTCTTTCTGACACCTCCAGAAGTGTTGATCCCCAGCTTTACTTTCTCATTTTGAAACTGGTTATGGCTGGACTCTGAGACAGTTGCCTGTGTTCTTTCATTCCCCAGAGGGTTCCAAGTGAAGGTTTATGTGTCCATGAAAGTCTTTCCCTAAAGAGTTGAGATTGACAAAGAGAAACTGCAGCCAGGTAGCAACTGAATGTAAGGAGTCCTGATGCCTCACAATTCCTCATGGGTCTTAAGGAATCCAAAAGTAACACTTCTTTTCCCCTAAGTTCAAAACCCGTTGGGAATTAGATCCCGTAGTGAGACTGATGAAGACCAAAATATAACTTTCTTATTTTGAGGTATGTTCCTTCTGTGCCTAGTTGGTGGAGAGTTTTTATCAGGAAGGGATGCTAAATTTTACAAAATACTTTTTCTGTGTTCATTGAGATTATCAAATGTTTTTGCCCTTCCCTCTGTTGATGTCATGCATTATGTTTATTGATTTGTGTATACTGAACCATCCCTACATCCCTGGTACAAATTCCCACTTGATCATAATGTATTATTTTTTTGATGCACTGTTGGATTTGGCTTGCTAATATTTTGCTGAGGATTTTCATGTCTATGTTCATCAGGGATACTTGGCTGCAGTTTTCTCTTTTTGTGGTGCCCTTCTCTGGTTTTGTTTATCAGGGTAATACTGGCCTCATGGATGAAATAGGAAAAATACTCACTCTGATTTTTTTGAATAGTTTCCAGTGGATTGGTATTAGTTCTTCTTTGTATGTTTAGTCGAATTCAGCTGTGAATCCATACAATCCCAGGCTTTTCTTTGTTGGGAGACTTATTACCTATTCAATATTGATAACCGTTATTGATCTGTTCAGGTTCAAAATTGTAGTTTATATGTTTCTAGGAATTCAATCATTTCCTCTAGTTTTTCTAGTTTGTGAGCATATTGTTTTCATAACAGTTTTTAATGCTCTTTTGATGATACAAAAAGATCATCAAAAACTATTATGAACTATGGTATCAGTTATAATGTCTCCCTTTTCATTTCTGAATGTGTTTTGTTTGAGGCTTCTGTCTTCTTTATTTGGTCTAACCAGCAGTTTATCAATTTTTGTTGATCTTTGCAAAGAACCAACTTTTTACCTAATTAATCTTTTTTTTATTCCCTATTATGGTTAGCTTTTTTTTTTTTTTTTTTAAGAGACAGAGTCTCACTTTATTGCCCTCGATAGAGTGCGATGGTGTCAAAGCTCATAGCAACCTCCAGCTCTTGGGCTTAGGCGATTCTCTTGCAAGTAGTTTGGACCATAGGTGCCCACTGCAACACCTGGCTATTTTTTGTTGCAGTTTGGCAGGGGCCAGGTTCAAACCCACCACCCTTGGTAAATGAGGCCAGGGCCCTATTCACTGAGCCACAAGTGCCGCCCCATTATGTTTAGTTTTACTTTGATCTTTATTAATGTTTTTTCTTCTGAAATTTTTGGATTTATTCTTGCTTTTCTAGTTCTTTTTTTTTTTTTTTGAGACAGAGCCTCAAGCTGTCAACCTGGGTAGAGTGCTGTGGCATCACAGCTCACAGCAACCTCCAATTCCTGGGCTCAAGGGAGTCTCTTGCCTCTGCCTCCCAAGTAGCTGGGACTACAGGCGCCCGCCACAACGCCCGGCCATTTTTTGGTTGCAGCTATCATTGTTGTTTGGCGGGCCCGGGCTGGATTCGAACCTGCCAGCTTAGGTGTACGTGCTGGCACCTTAGCCCGCTGAGCCACAGGCGCCGAGCCGCTTTTCTAGTTCCTTGAGATGTTTTATTAGGTTGTTAATCTGTACTCTTTCTTCTTCTTTTGATGTAGGCATTTATTGCTATAAGTCTCCATCTTAGCACTACTTTCACCGTATCTCATAGGTTTTCATAGGGTGCGTTTCCATTTTTATTTGTTTCAAGAAATGTTTTTATTTCAGTCTTAGTTTCTTTGTTTACTCAATAGTAATTTAGGAATATGTTGCTTCATTCCTAAATATTTGTACAGTTCATATATTTGTACAGTTTCCAAAGTTCTTCTGGGTATTGAATTCTAGTTTTAGTTCATCGCGGTCTGAGATGACCTAGATTTTTAAAAAATTGTTAAGACTTTCTGAGGCCTAAAATCTAGTGTGTATTAGAGAATGTTCCATGTGGTGATGTCATGCAACACATTCTCCAGGTGTTGCATAGAATGTTCTGTAATTGCCTGTTAGGCCTATTTGATCTAGAGCCTAGTTTAAATTCACTATTTCTTGTTTGATTTTCTCTATGTAATGTGAAAGTTCCCCACTATTATTGTATTGCACACGCTCTCTTTATTTAGATCTAGTAATTGCTTTATCAATCTGGGTGCTTCACGGTTGGATGCATTAATATTTAGAATTTTTATATCCTCTTGCTGGATTAATCAAGTTATGATTACAAAAGGACACTTTTTGTTCTTTTTTATTTAACTGTTAAGTCTGTTTACAGATATGAAGTGTATTTTACTTGATATAAATATAGCTGATTCTAGTTTCTGTTTTGTTTGGAATATCTTTTTCCATTACTTTACTGTCGATCTGTATGTGTCTTTACTAGTAAGGTGAGTTTTCTTTTTTTTTTTGAGACAGAGTCTCACTGTGTCGCCCTTGGTAGAGTGCTGTGGTGTCACATCTTACAGCAACCTCAAACTCTTGGGCTTAAGTTATTCTCTTGCCTCAGCCTCCCAAGTAGCTAGGACTACAGGCACCAATCACAATGCCTAGCTATTTGTTGTTGTAGTTATCATTGTTTGGCAGACCCAGGCTGGGTTTGAACCTGCCAACTCTGGTATATGTGGGTGGTGCCCTAGCCACTTGAGCTAGAGGCACCGAGCCCAGGTGAGATTCTTATGAATAGCACATAGATGGATCATGGTTTTTTAATCCATTCAGCCAATCTATGTCTTTTAAGTGGAGAATTTAATCTGTTTACATTCCAGTTTATAACGGATATGTGAAACTTTGTTCTGCCTGGGGATTACTGAGCCTCCTATAGGTGAATGTCTAAATATCTTGCTATCCCTGGAAAGTTTTCATTTATTACTTTATTAAACAGGTTTTCTAATTTTTTGTCTCTTAGCTCTGGGAAATGCCAATAATTCAAACATTCTATCACTTCATTTTGTCACAAATATCAGAAAAGTTTTGCTCATTCCTTTTTATTCTTTTTTAAAAATTTTTGTCAGACTGGATTATTTCAAAAGATCCTTCTTCAAATTCTAAGATTCTTTCTTCTACCTGATCTAATCTATTATTGAAGCTTTCAACTATATTTTGAATTTCCTTCAATAGATTCTTAAGTTTCAGAATTTCTTCTGAAGTTTTCTAAAAAACATCTCTCTGGTAAATTTCTCATTCATTTCCTGAATTTCTTTAATTTCTTTGTATAGCTTTTCAGAATTATCTTGTATCTCACTGAATTTTTTTTAAATAAGTACTATGAATTATTTATCTGGGATTTCAATAATTTCTTTTTGATTGCTGGAGAATTATTCTCTTTTGGGAGGTGTCATATTTCCTTGCTTTTTCATATTTCCTCTGTCCTTACCTTGGTATCTGCACATCTGGTATAATAGTCCCTTCTTCCTATTTTTGAATTTACTTTAATTTAGTAGGGGAGGACTTTTTCCTGAAGACGTGTCTATAGTTGGTTGGGTAGAGTACTTTGGCCTTGACTATGGATGTGTGCGGTAGTGTAGCCTCTGTATGATTTCTTTGGCTCTAAACAATGTTAGTGGTATCTGTGATTTCCCTGGTGGTTATGAGTAGAGAATGTGGTGAAGTTGTGCTGGGGAAGAGGATACCATGTGGGCCTTTCTTCGGGCAGCAATTGGCTCAGTGTACTTCTCTTTGTGCCCCAGAGGAATGTATGTTGCCACCTACAATGACAGTTACCAGTGGGCTGATTCTTGGGCCTCCAATGACCTGCTTGGATACTGGTATTGGCAGCAGTGAACAAGGTGAGTGGGCAGGTTCTCAGGCCCCTGGGTTGCTGGACTGGTGTGGGTGATGGCAGTAGTAGTGATGGGACAAATCTCTGGGTCTGGAGTGGTGTGCATTGATGTTGGCAATAGCTGTCGTAGGCTGGGAAGGCCAGTCTCCAGGCCCACAGGTGTCTCTTGCAGGTAGGTGACAGTTGAGGGGTAGCAGCCAGGAGTTTAGGCCCAATTTTAGGCTACTGGGAGGAGTGCTCAGGTGCCCTAGGTGGTAGGTTGTGTTGAGCAGTTCCTAGGACTCTGGGTTATGTGCTCTGTCTTGAGGGTAGGTGAAACCGGGCTAGCCAGACTTGTGCCCAGGCCCCTCACTGGTGAGAGTAAGCACCAGCTGTGGTGGGCGAGAACAGTACAATCTTCAGGCCACAAGCAGAGTACTTGTGTGAGAAGCAGTAATACCACCAGAGGCCTTGCCTTTGGAGAAGGTGGGACCGTCCTCAGTGGTCACAGCTTGAGTTGGCAGATGGGGAATGCATATCCTTCCCACGTCTCTCCTGGCGGGGCTCACCCCTTCTCAGCTTTGGCAGTGCTATTCCGTACCCAGGTTGCTCCCTACCCCCAGCTGTAAGAGTCCTGTCCAGCTAGCAACCAAGTCCCAGCAGTAAATTGAATGCCTCCTTGCACCATCTCCATCCCGGAGGCATCCATTGCCTGCACCAGCAGCTACAGCCCACACCTCCCTGGCATCTTTCTTAGCCCTAGCTGTGGGAGTGTTCTCCGCTCACTCCCCAGTCCGAGCATGGATAGCCCTGAGTTCTTAGTTTGTCCCAGGGGGCTGATGTTGGGTCCCAGGACAGCATGCAGTCTACCTAAGCCTAGGTTTCAAAATGGCACCTTGCTATAGCCACTTAGGTCTCAGAAAGGGTGTGGGACCCAGCACAAGCTCCTTGGAGCAGTTCCATCCTGCAGCCTTCCATCAGCCCCCTATGTTAGTTTCAGGGGTTGGGAGGATCAAGGAGTTCTTCTGGGTTCAGGATTGCACAATTCCACAGGGGCATGTGGGCTGCTGGGAGTCTCTTGCCCTTTCCCTGCATTCAGAAGTCATTCCTGGCTCCCAGCCGATCCTGGCCAGGCAAGCTCCCTTCTCCTTCCCCAATTTTGGTATTTCCTGTCACGTTTCTGTTAAATTTCAGTATTCAGTCTCGGATAATATATTTGAAGTGTGACTGTCTCTATACTATTTTGGCTCTTCTAAGTGGAGAAGGCGGGCACAAAATGCTTCTAATCAGCCATCTTGAACCCCCTCCCCAAACGCAACAGAATTTGAGGGGGCTTCCCAATGGACTAGAAATGGAGGTGTTGGGTCACAGAATCAGACCAAAGCTGTTCTTGATGCCCCAAAGCCTTCCAGTGCCCACTCAGGCACCATGGAGGGCGCATATGGGGCGTCTTCCTGTGTTCCCCTACCCACTCCATCCCCACGCACATACATCCGCACCCTCAGCCTTGAGGAGTGAGAATGGAGGCCCCTACGCTGCACCACTCCAGGGGGTCACGTTCACGTTCAGATTTGTGGGCATGTTGTCCCCAGGAGTTGTGCATTCTGTAGCCTGGCCCCGCTAGGGCAAATTTATTCAGAGAGGCATCTAGATGGCCAGTCAGACCAGCGGCCACACACAAGCATCTGCCCTTCTTAGTTATGTGGGACAATTTGTCATGGGTTGGTCCATAATTCTTCCTTGAATTACACCTACATAGCAGTCAGTTCTATTCCAGAGAAGAACCCTGGGCCAGTAGGGAGAACTCTGCAGGTGACAGATTCTATGTTCCAGGAGAAATAATGAAAGGCAATTGGGCATCCTCCCACCATCAGAGATGACAGAACAAAAAGTCGCATCCCTACCCTCAGGCACAGCTGGGATTCATGAGAACCACACATGTGGAAGGGCCTATGTCTTTACCCCCTGATCAAATGACAGGCCAGAAAGGGCACTTCTGCCTCGCATGAAAATGAGGAGGCCTTTCCTACATCAAACATTCAGTAGCTGAGCCATGTCCCCAGGACACCACCTTGGGGGAAGAATCAGTGCAGTGCTGTGGCAGTGGTGACAACCCCTACTGACTCTGGGGTGAGATTTGTATTCTGATCAAGGCAACCCCAGAATTAGGTGTCAAAGACCAGACCAAGTGCAGTATATACTCCGAGAGTCCAGAGGCAGCAAACGGTAAGGGTTTGAGTTCCAACTATGACAGAGGAAGTAGGAAGATGAAGTCTGGGATGAGAAGGCAGGGAAGGAGGGGCCAGGTGGCAGCAGAGACAGGGTGAGCTGGGAGGTGCAGGAGGAAAGCTGTGAGCATTGCAAGAACTCGGGGTGCTTCTAGGAGGTGCAACGTCTACAGTGCAGTCCAGGCCTGGACATCTCTTGACTCTCCAGCTTCATTCACACCCTGCTCCGCACCCAGCCTGTGCCCCAGGCTGCTGGCACCATGCTCTCCCCTGCTTACCCCATGTCATTGTCTATCACCAATGGCTTCATCTTTTAAGATTTAGCTCAGCTGGGGCTCGGAGCCTGTGGCTCAATGGGCTAAGGCGCCAGCCACGTACACCTGAGCTGGCAGGTTCGAATCTAGCCCAGGCCGCCAAACAACAATGACGGCTGCAACCAAAAAAAATGGCCAGGCGTTGTGGCGAGCGCCTGTAGTCCCAGCTACTTGGGAGGAGGAGGCAAGAGACTCGCTTGAGCCCAGGAATTGGAGGTTGCTGTGAGCTGGAATGCCACAGTATTCTATCCAGGGTGACAGCTTGAGGCCCTGTCTCAAAAAAAAAAAAAAA
>CAUYON010020168.1:0-23963 GCA_963573935.1 Arctocebus calabarensis
TAGGCGCCCACCACAACGTCTGGCCATTTTTTGGTTGCAGCCGTCGTTGTCTGGCGGGCCCAGGCTGGATTCAAACCCACCAGCTCAGGTGTACGTGGCTGGCACCTTAGCCCGCTGAGCCACAGGCGCTGAGTCTTATCATGAGATTTTAATGGTGTCCAGATAAATAAGGTGCTACTGTATGGACGTCTACATATAGACGTTAAGAACCAGTAAGTTTGAGCTCAGTGCCTTTAGCTCAGTGGCTAGGGCACCAGCCACATACACCAGAGCTGGCAGGTTCGAATCCAGCATGGGCCTGCCAAACAACAAATGACAACTACAACCAAAAAAACCCCAAAAAACAAAAAACAATGGCTGGGGATTGTGGCGGGTGCCTATAGTCCCAGATACTTGGGAAGCTGAGGCAAGAGAATCGCTTAGGCCCAAGAGTTGGCAGTTGCTATGAGCTATGACACCACAGCACTCTACCCAGGGTGACAGCCTAAGACTCTGTCTCCAAAAAAAAAAACAACTTTGTAAAAATAAAGCTCATGAGCAAATAGCTGTCACTAAGTTCAAGCATTCAAGCAGGGTATTACAACCTAAATTCCACAGGGGACTCTGCGTTTCTTGACCTCAAAGCAGATTGGACATAGGAAGTTGGAAGTAGAGCAGATAACCAAGAGACAGGACAGTGGTCACTTTTTACCTAAAATAACGGAGAAGAAAAGCTGTAAAAAGCAGTAGCACTTAGTTCAGTATTTTGTTTTCTTCTCTTTTTTTTGACACAGTCTCACTTTGTCACCCTGGGTAGAGTGCCATGGCATAGCTCCAACAACCTCAAACTCTTGGGCTCAAGCAATTCTCTTGCCTCAGCCTCCTGAGTAGCTGGGACTATAAGCACCCGCCATGACATCCAGCTGCTTTTAGAGACAGGGTCTCCGCTCTTGCTCAGGCTGGTATTAAACCTGTGAGCTCAAGCAATCCACCCACCTCTGCCTCCCAGAGTGTTAGGATTATAGGCCTGAGCCACCACACCTGGCCCCAGCTTGGTATTTTGGAAGGCATTATTTCATAGTTCAGAACTGTCATTCATTATCAAAGCTTTTTTTTTTTTTTAAAAGAAGATCTTGCCAGCCACATACACCAAGGCTGGTGGGTTCGAATCTGGCCAAGGCTAACTAAAACAATGACAACTGCAACAAAAAAGAAAACAATAGCCAGATGTTGTGGTGGGTGCCTGCAGTCCTAGCTACTTGGGAGGCTGAGGCAAGAGAATCACTTAAGTCCAAGAGTTTGAGGTTGCTGTGAACTGTGATGCCATGGCACTCCACCCAGGGTGACAGCTTGAGACTCTGTCTCAAAAAAAAACAAAAAACAAAAACAGCTCGGCGCCTGTGGCTAAATGGGCTAAGCGCCAGCCACGAACACCTGAGCTGGTTCGAATCCAGCCTGGGCCCGCCAGACAACAATGTTGGCTGCAACCAAAAAATGGCCAGGTGTTGTGGCGGGTGCCTGTAGTCTCAGCTACTTGGGAGGCAGAGGCAGGAGACTCGCTTGAGCCCAGGAATTAGAGGTTGTTGTGAACTGTGATGCCACGGTACTCTCTCCAGGGTGACAGCTTGAGGCTCTGTCTCAAAAAAAAAAAAAAAAAAAAATTTTAAGAGAGTCTCTTATACTGTCACACAGGTTAGAGTGCAATGGTACAATCATAGCTTATTGCTGCCTCAAAGTCCTGGGTTCAAGGGATCATCTAGTCTCAGTCTTCCGAATAGCTGGAATTATAGGTACATGTCACTATAGCCGGCTAATTTTCCTTAGTTTTTGCAGAAAAGTGGTCTCTGTATGTTGGCCAGGCTGGCTGGTCTGGAATTCCTGACCTCAAGCAATGCTCCCTTGCAAGCCTCTGTGCCTGGCTCAGTAGAGCCACAGCTTAAATCAGCAAGAAAAATTACTATATGTAAAAGTGACTATCAAAATTTTTTTCCAATACAGTACAACCTTTGTTAAGTTGACTGCTATAACAAACCAGGAACCAGGCCTAGTTCATGGCTAGTCTACAAACATTAGGTCAACTTAAGGAATTGGTCAAGTGTGGAGGTTCTACTATATACTGTTTCTATTAACTTTCTTTCTTTTTTTTTTTTGAGACAGAGTCTCACTATGTAGTCCTCAGTAGAGTGCTGTTATGTCATAGCTCACAGCAACCTCCAACTCTTAGGCTTAAGAGATTCTCTTGCCTCAGTCTCCTAAGTAGATGGGACTACAGGAGCCCACCACAACACTCAGCTAGTTTTTGGTTACAGTTGTCATTGTTGTTTAGCAGGTCCGGGCTGGGCTCGAACCTGCCAGCCTTGATGTAAGTGGCTGGCATCCTACTCACTGAGCTACGGGCGGCAAGCCATATATTTTAAACTTTCAAGAGTTTAGTTTCAATATTGGAATGACTCATCCATGTGGAACATCTTATTATAGAAATTTTATGTGTATGAAAACTACTAAACCAATATACACACACGAAAACACAGGTTCAGAAGTGAAGCTCTTTACTGGAAACATGCTAATTATGTATTATTTGTATGGTAAAGTGATAATGAAATGCCATTAGATATCTTGGCTGACTTCCTAGAAAGGCTGTTTCTAAATGAATTTATAAATAAATTATTTTTTAATTTATTACATTATAAATTTATAAATAAAGTTCTTTTTCAGAATGTTCTATTAGTCTTTCCTATTGAGAAAAATATTAGAGCTAGTTGGGCAGCGCCTGCGGCTCATCGAGTAGGGCTCCAGCCCCATATACCAAAGGTGGCCGGTTCACACCTGGCCTCAGCAGAACTACAAAACAGAAAAATAGCCGGGTGTTGTGGCAGGCGCCTGCAGTCCCAGCTACTTGGAAAGCTGAGGCAAGAGAATCGCCTAAGCCCAGGAGTTGGAGGTTGCTATGAGCTGCGTGATGCCATGGCACTCTATTGAGGGTGATAAAGCGTGACTCTGTCTCTACAAAAAAAAAAAAAAGGGCGGTGCCTGTGACTCATCCAGGGGGGTACGGGCCCCATATACCAAAGGTGGCCAGTTCATACTGGGCCTCAGCCAAAATGAAAAAAAAAAAAAAAAAAGGAAAAAAAAAAAGAAATTATGTAGAAAGAAATACAATGGAGGAGGAGAAGCAAAAAGAGAGCAGAATCTTTGAAGACACAGGTAGGAGCATAAAGGCAATCTGGGAAGGCTGATAAAAGTTCTGGGACAGGCTCAGCACTTGTGGCTCAACAGGCTAAGGCGCCAGCCATGTACACCTGAGCTGGCGAGTTCGAATCCAGCCTGGGCCTGCCAAACTACGATGGCTGCAACCAAAAAATGGCCAGGCGTTGTGGCGGGCGCCTGTAGTCTCAGCTACTTGGGAGGCAAAGGCAGGCGACTCGCCTGAGCCCAGGAATTGGAGGTTGCTGTGAGCTGTGATGTCACAGCACTCTATCCAGGGTGACAGGTTGAGGCTCTGTCTCAAAGAAAAAAAAAAGTTCTGGGACAAAGAAACAGGTGTGACAAGTACTAAATTACAGTGCTGGGCCAAATGCTTTTATTTCTCAAAAATGTTGAAAACAAGACTATCCATGAGGCCCAGTGTGGTGGTTCACACCTATTATACTAGCACTCTGGAAGGCTCAGGTGGTAGCATCCCTTGAGCTCAGGAGTTTGAGACCACCTTACCTTGAGCAAGACAGAGACCCTGTCTCTACTAAAAATAGGAAAACTAGCCAGGCATTGTGGTGGGTACCTGTACGCTCAGCTACTCAGGTACTTTTTCTTTTGTACTTTTCTTTTTCTTGTCTCAAAAAGAAAACAAAACATCTACTTATTCTCTCACTAACTGAACCTTTAAACTTAATGTCCTGGCTCGGCACCTGTGGCTCAACAGGCTAAGGTGCCAGCCACGTACACTTGAGCTGGCAAGTTCGAATCCAGCTTGGGCCCACCAAACAACAATGACGTCCAAAAAATGGACGGGCATTGTGGCGGGTGCCTGCAGTCTCAGCTACTTGGGAGGCAGAGGCAAGAGACTCGCTTGAGCCCAGGAATTGGAGGTTGATGTGAGCTGTGATGCCACGGTACTCTATCCAGGGTGACAGCTTGAGGCTCTGTCTCAAAAAATAAATAAATAAATACATAAATAAATAAATAAAATAAAAATAAAAAAATAAAAAATAAACTCAATGTCCAGTGTATTGAGGTTCCTCTGGCCAGAAAGCATGCAGACAAGGCTACTGTAATGGATTTGAATCCTGGATTTAAGTCCAGCTCAGCCCTTTCTTGGCTGTGTGTCCTTGGGAAAGTAATCACCCTCTCTGAGCCTCTGTTTCAACCCCTATAATGTGGGGAATATGGCCATTATATAGAATTAGAGGAAAATTTGTTTGTTTGTTTGTTTTTATAGAGATAGACTCTTACTTTATCACCCTTGGTAGAGTACTGTAGTGTCACAGCTCACAGCAACCTCCAACTCCTGGGCTTAAGCGTTTCTCTTGCTTCAGCCTCCTAGGTAGCTGGGACTATAGGTGCCCACAACGCCCAGCTATTTTTTTTTTTTTTTGCAGTTTGACTGGGGCTGGGTTTGAACCTGCCACCCTTGGTATATGGGGCTAGCGCCCTACTCGCTGAACCACAGGCACTGCCCATTAGAGGGGAATTTGATGAGATCATATGAGTATAGCTTTTGGCAGGGGGCCTGACACAGAATAGGACTGTGCGTGCCTGTGCAGCTGGAGAAGTCTTCTGAATTGTGAACCCCCCCCAAGGGGGTGAGGGAGCCCCAGGTTTCCCAGATATCTGGGGTGACGTCAAGAGTCTCAGTCTATCACCCAGGCTAGAGTACAGTGGTGTCATCATAGTTCACTGTAACCTCAGACTCCTAGATTCAAGTGACCTTCCTTCCTCAGCCTCCTGAGTAGCTGGGACTACAAATATGTACCAACACACCCAGCTAATCAAGACTCACAAAGTTTTAAAAAGAATTACATGAAAAGAAACATTATCAGCTTGGACCAAAAGAGATAGAGATGGTACAAAATGGAAAGAGACCTTAGGATCACCACAATTCTATAAGAAGGAAGCAAGTCAAGAAAACTCCTCAGGTGGTGCCTGTAGCTCAGTGGATAGGGCATCGGCCATGTACAACGAGGCTGGTAGGTTTGAACCCAGCAAGGGTCAGCTAAAATCAACAATGAAGACTGCAACAAAAAAATAGCTGGGCGTTGTGGCGAGTACCTATAGTCCCAGCTATTTGGGAGGCTGAGGTACAGAATCACTTAAGCCTAGGAGTTTGAGGTTGCTGTGAGCTGTGACACCACAGCACTCTACCGAAGGTGGCGGGTTTGAACCTGGCCCCGGCCAAACTGCAACAACAAAATAGCTGGATGTTGTGGCAGGCGCCTGTAGTCCGAGCTACTCAGGAGGCTGAGGCAAAAGAATCGCTTAAGCCCAGGAGCTGGAGGTTGCTGTGAGCTGTGACACTACAGTACTCTACTGAGGGCAACAAAGTGAGACTGTCTCAAAAAACAAACAAACAAACAAAAAACTAAACTCCTCTGCTGCAAATGTTACTTTTTATGAAATAAGGACAGATGACTCAGAGCAAGGAGCCAAGAACCCAGAGGGTGGCACCAAGAGTCATGGTGAAAAACTCCTGGGAAGTAGTATGAACAAGTCCTAAGGCATTTCCTTATCTGCCTGGGTGGACTTTGAAATTGCCATGGACCAGAGACACATGTGTGCTCCCTTTTTCACCCCTTTTGAATAGTAGTGGGTAATTATTCCATGCTTTCCCACCACTGTGTGCTGGGTGTGTAGGTGGCAGATAACTTGCCTCTTTAATCCACAGGCCAATAGATCAGGAGGAACTATACTCCAAGATCTTCACTCATACCCTGACCAGATTCAGATAATAAGGTGCTGGACTTCAAGCAGATCTTATAATAGGAAGAGACTTCGTGGGGGCCGTGGGTGGTTGTGACTGTATTTTGCATGAGGGAGAGACATGAATTACTGGAGCTCCCCAGTGATTCCTGCTTTTTGGTGTTCATAGTCTTACGAACTATAGCTGCCTCCCACATTGTAATATGGTTGGTCTCTATGACCAACACAATACAGCAGACGGAATAGTAGGTCACTTCTAAGATTGGGCTATGAAAGATTCTATTTTCCATCTCAAGCTCTCTCTTATGCTGCCTATGTAGAGAGGCTTATATGATAGGAACTGAGGTCTCCAGCCAAAGCAAATAAGGGACTGACTGCCAAAAACCTCAAGTGTGTGAGCTTGGAAGCAAATCTGCCATCCACTGGCCCCAGATGAATGTACCCCTGACCAAAAGCTTGACTTCAATCTCATGAGAGATTCTGAACAAAAACAACCAGCTAAGCTGCTCAGTAACCATGTGACATGATAACTGTTAGCTGCTTTAAAGGTGTTAAGTTTTTAGGAAATTTCTTATGTAGCAATAGGTAACCAATATATCATGTCATCTATGCTATTTATACATCTGTCATCTTATCTATTTACTCAATACATCAATCGAAATTAAAAAATGTCTAATGTACCCACTTTTTTCTGGATAGGAAACTTTCATAACTTCTCTCCATTTCTCCTCCCCACATCAAATAGCTGGATACTTTCTTGCTCTAAAATCAGTGGGGCGATGCCCATAGCGCAGTGGTTAGGACGCCGGCCATAAACACTGGAGTTGGAGGGTTCGAACCCAGCCCAGGCCTGCTAATCAACAATGAGAATTACAAAAAAAAGATGGGTGTTGTCGGCACCTATAACAGATAGGCACCTATAGTCCCAGCTACTTGGGAGCCTAAGGGAAGAGAATCACTTGAGCCCAAGAGTTTGAGGATGCTGCGATCTGTGATGCCACAGCATTCTACCAAGGGTGACAAAGTGAGACTCTGTCTCAAAAAAATAAAAAGTAAATAAAATAAAATCAGTGTATGTCTCTCCTTATAACAAACTATCAATTAACCTTTTAACTAAATTGTTCTTGACCAATTTTCAGTCCTAGTAAAGGATAAATGTACTTCTTTCTATCTATAGTCACAGCTCACTAGTGACAAGAAACAATAAGGGAGGCACATATAAGTTTGAAAAAAGCAAATGCTGATATAAGCAGGCTCCATCTGAATGAGAATTGCCACTTGAGTAACCAAATTTCCAGAAGGCTAATCTGTAGGTAATAAAGATATAAAAGCCAAAGCAGAAAAAACAGCAAAATCCTTCAGTGTGTGGCTTTTTTTTTTCCCACAGAGAGATATGTGACTATTCACCATAAGAGAGGAAAAAAGCAAGAGCCACTGTTTCAAACGTTTTATCTAACGATCTCTCAGAAGTCCCCTATCTAACCTAAAACACCTATGGTAACCATAAATCTGAGTTCACAGTAATACTACTGAGTTCTCTAGCGGTTGGTAGGGTTTTTAAAGTAGCATTTTAAATAGTTATTTTCTTAATTGTCTAAAGCAATAAAATGTTTGCTTTTAGGAGCTCTGTGCTAAGCTAGGAGCCTGGACCAAAGAAACATCAAGAAAATTTAAAGCAGGGTGGCGCCTGTGGCTCAGATTATAGGGCGCCGGCCCTATATGTTGAAGGTGGCAGATTCAAACCCGGCCCAGGCCAAACTCCAACAAAAAATAGCTGGGTGTTGTGGTGGGGCCCTGTAGTTAGTCCCAGCTAGTCCAGAGGCTGAGGCAAGAGAATCAACTAAGCCTAAGAGGTGGAGGTTGCTGTGAGCTGTGACGATATGGCACTCCTCGAGGGCGATAAAGTGAGACTCTGTCTCTTAAAAAAAGAATAAGAACCTTGCAAGAGAAAAGACACTGAGAGCCTCATCTTCTATTGGGCAGGGTGCAACTTGCCTGTCAGCTTTTTCTTCAGCAATCACATAGATATTGGGGAGCATTCTAACATGAAGACCCTTTTCTTTTTTTTTTTTTTGGTGACAGAGCCTCACTCTATTGCCCAGTCTTGAGTGCCATTGTGTCAGCCCGGCTCACAGCAACCTCAGACTCCTAAGTTCAAGTGATCCCCTTGCCTCAGCCTCCCTGAGTGGCTGGGACTACAGGCACAAGCACCTGCCACAAGAACCAGTTAAATTTTTTTTTTCAGTAGAGATGGGGTCTCTATCTTGCTGAGGCTGGTTTTGAACTCTTCAGCTTAAATCTACACACCTCAGCCTCCCAGAATGCTAGCATTATAGCCATGAATGATTGCACACAGCCAACATGAGGTTTTTTTTTTTACTTCATTAAGGAGCTACAAATAACAAAGGGGACTGTAACCTAGCTACTCACGAGACTGAGGCAAGAGGACTGCCTAAGCCCAAGGAGTTTGGAGGTTGCTCGAGCTGTGATGCCACAGCACTCTACCAAGGGTTAATAAGTGAGTCTCTGTCTCAAAAACAACAACAAAAAAAAAAAAAAACAAAGGGGACTGTAAAGGACTTCATGGACCTGAATCTAGCTTATTTTTTCTTAGAGACAGGGTTGCATTCTATCACCCAGGCTGGAGTACAGTGGCATGATCATTGCTCACTGTAGCCTCAAACTTCTGGGCTCAAGCAATCCTCTCAAGTCAGCCTCCCTAGTAGTTGGGACTACAGATGTGCACCTCCATGCCCAGCTAAATTTTTTTATTTTATTTTTTATTTTTTGGGACAGATCCTCAAACTGTCACCCTGGATAGAGTGCCATAGCATCACAGCTCACAGCAACCTCTAATTCTTAGGCTCAAGTGAGTTTCCTGTCTTTGCCTCCCAAGTAGCTAGGACTACAGGTACCCGCCGCAATGCCCGGCCATTTTTTGGTTACAGCCGTCATTGTTGTTTGGCGGTCCTGGGTTGGATTCGAACCTGCCAGCTCAGGTGTATATGGCTGCCACCTTAGCCCGTTGAGCCACAGGTGCCAAGCCAAAAATTTATTTATTTTTATTTATTTATTTTTTTTGAGACAGAGCCTCCAGCTGTCACCCTGGATAGAGTGCTGTAGCATCACAGCTCACAGCAACCTCCAATTCCTGGGCTCAAGCGAGTCTCTTGCCTCTGCCTCCCAAGTAGCTGGGACTACAGGCGCCCGCCACGACGCCCGACCATTTTTTGGTTGCAGCCGTCATTGTTGTTTGGCGGGTCCGGGCTGGATTCGAACCAGCTCTGGTGTACATGGCTGGCGCCTTAGCCCGTTAAGCCATAGGCACCGAGCCGCCAAAATAAATTTAAAACAAACTTTAAATGTAAGTTATAAGAACTCACAAAAATCTGTGAGGGAATTCCAGAACAATATAGATCAGTGATTTAAATACAGTATTTTAGTATCGATACAATCTAAATTGAAAAGAAAACGAAAGCTGGGTATGAGGACCCATGCTTATAACCCTAGCACTCTGGGACACTGAGGCCAGAAGATACCTTGAGCTCAGGAGTTCAACACTAGCCTGAGCAAGAGCAAGAGTTAGACCCCATTCCTACTAAAAATAGAAAAAATTAGACAGGGAGGTGGTGGGCACCTGTAGTTTCAGGTATTCAGGACGCTGAGGGAGGAGGGTCACTTGAGCCTAGGAGTCTGAGGTTGCTGTGAGCTAGGTTGACATCACAGCACTCTAACCTGGGCAACAGAGTCTCAAAAAACAAACAAAAACCTAAACCAAAATGCCAGTGAATTTAAATGAGTGCAAATGGAATCCTTTTACTTCTAATATTGAAAAAGCCACATTTCATGCTATTTCCTGGCTCCATAATCTACTTCCTCCAATTGTTCCACGTACTGGATCTGTCTGTTTTAAGTCCTTTCCTACCACAACAAAAATAGCAGTCCTTGTCATCTGCTCCTCTATCAACTTATAGATCTGGAAACAAAATGTAATACTAGAATTAAAAGTTCAGCACCCTTGAATACAAGCAATATTATGTATTATAAATGCTAACATATACACAATGCAGAGTATAAACACAGCCCCAACATAAATGTCCACAATGTTTGAGATACAGGAACCAAAAGAGGGTAGAAAAGGCCTTACCTCAGGAAAAAAAAAAAAAAAAGAGAGAGAGGCAATTGATTTCACAAAAATGTCAAAGAGCAAACATCCTCTTTTTTCCCTTTGCTATTCTAATCTACTTTCATCTGGTGCAACCAGATAATTTTGCTAGTGTTGTGTCACAGTAATGAATAAGATCACAGGGCTCACATAATTTTCAAGCCCACTAGCCTTAGTCCAATCTTCTTTTTATTTTAAAAATGATATCAGTAGCCGGGCATTGTGGCAGGTGCCTGTAGTCCTAGCTACCTTGGAGGCTAAGGCAAGAGAATCACTTAAGCCCAAGAGTTTGAGGTTGCTGTGAGCTATGACATCATAGCACTATACCGACAGCAAAAAAATTAGACTCTATCTAAAAAAAAAAAAAAAAAAAAAAAAAAAGATATCAGGCTTAAAGCAGTATTTTTCAAAGTGAAAAGCAAGAATATGATTTTTGCTGCTACATATGGAAGGTGTGTTTTATAGTTATATGATGTATACTAGGAAAATGGTATAAAATACATCAAAATCCCGGTTTCACTTTAGAAGAGACTAAAGTTAAAGAAATGTTTGTAAAATATGAAGTAGGCACAGCACAACAGCTTACACCTGTAATCCTAGTACTTTGGGAGGCCAACATGGGGAGAAAGCTTGAGGTCAGTAGTTGGGAGAACAGTATGAGCAACAAAGTGAGACTTTGTCTCTATAAAAATAGAAAAACAAGCCAGGCATCCTGGAAGGCACCTGTAGTCCCAGGTAGTCAGGAGGCTGAGGCAGCAGATCACTTGAGCCCTGTAGTTTGAGGGTGCTATAAGGTAGGTTGATGCCATGGCACTCTAGCCTGGGCAACAGAGATTCTGTCTCAAAGAAATAAAATAAAATACCCTAGCAAGATGGGTAAGTATTTAAGTGGCAAGCCAAGTTATATGATCATTTACTTTCACATGTCCTGTCACAGGAGAATTACAGCCTGAGAAGAGATGTTTCTCCTACTTGCTGATATTTAAATGAATGCATTATTTTTCATTACTTCTTGCCAAAAGAATGACAAAGAATCACTTGATGCCTTAAGAATCACCTTTGTTGCTTGCAGAACATTAATTTTTTTTACTTTGCTATGAAATATCCTAACACTAGATTTCAAAGTATTGTAGCTAATGATGTCATTTGAATTTCACTTGTAGTGTTTTTCAAGATAGGAAAGAAGAACCAAGTTTATCCAGCTATCTCTGCACTATCAGTATTTTACTGGGACATTTAAAACCAACCTTAGGGGCGGTGCCTGTGGCTAAGTGGTTAGGGCACCTGCCCCATATGCCAAGGGTGGCGGGTTCAGACTCGGCCCTGGTCAAACTGCAACAAAAAAATAGCCGGTTATTGTGGCCAACGCCTGTACTCCCAGCTATTCGGGAGGCTGAGGCAAAAGAATCGCCTAAACTCAGGAGTTAGAGGTTGCTGTGAGCTGTGTGACACCACCACACACACACACACACACAGACAAAAAAACAACCTTAGTTGTGTAGCAGGGCAATTGGAGTTATATCACTCTCAATTCTTAAGATACCTGCCACTTAGAAGCTACACTACTTCCACAAGGCTGAGGGAACACTGTCAGAAAGCTGCCAGTTTCCAAACTCCCTTCTCTCTCTCCCAGTTGCCATCCCATCACCCCCACACCAGATAACAAACAAGAAAAAGGCAAAAAAATAAAATAAAATACCCTAGCAAGATGGGTAAGTATTTAAGTGGCAGGCCAAGTTATATAGGTATATAAACGAGGGCTTCTCGTCTTTTTCCCATTTTTTTGTCTTTTAGTTTCCTTCTATCAGTTGCCTTTCCTAACATTGTGGTGACTAATGATATAAAAAGAAAAGAACGAGATGAAACGGCACTTTACAGTACTTCCCCCTTCTCCCAGCTATTCCCACCCTGAATTGTGAAACGCATTCTTTGATGCTTTTCTTCGAGTATCAAAGCCGTCAGGTAAGTAAGGGCGGACTTTCCTGGAGAGCAAGGGCTATCCAATACCTTGAACTTCAGAGTCCTCCTCCAAACAATTATCTCAGAGCTATCTGACCACTAAGGTCACCATGCAGTCTATGACTCTCAACCACAGGAACACAGTAGGGGTGAGAAGTTTATCTCTGCTTGGTTTCGAGGATGGGTTCAGGGAACCAACACCCCGCCACCTTTCCGCCGCCGGCCCCTTGCGTCCTCTCTCGCCGCCGGATCCGCCGAATCCGGGCCAGAGCGCCCCTCTTCCCCTTAAGCCTGACCCCATCAACTTTTCAACCGTCACGACATTACCCTTTCTCCACTGGACATATCCCCAGTCTTCGCCCCGGCCAGCTCCCGCAGTCCTACTCCAGAAGACTCACCAAGCAGTTCCGGTCACCTCTCTCCAGCCGCCGCAGCTCGGACACTACCAGACCGGACCAGACGCCGCGCCCTCGTCGCGCCTGCGCGCACCGAGCCTACGCGCCCGCGCAGTGCCTGCGTGGACACACCTCTGCAGTTGGAGCCAATCGCTGTGCCGGGGCTTTAAATCTCCCTGCCACGCAGGCGGAGAGGCTAGGAACTCACCCGTTAACTGGATAGATTTTACACCCGCCCGAAAGTGGGAGGTGTTCACGCAGCAAACATTCACCCGGGGCAAAGCGTTTGCCAAGCACTGCGAAGGGGGAACGCTGAGGGGAGAGAAGGCGAGTGAGATTCCTTCCCTACTCCACAGGGTCTAGATTTTCACTTCTCTAGATTGAGAACCAGATATGTAAACAAATTACAGTGGGTAGAATACAGTACCTGGTACATGGAAAATCCAAGGCCTCTTTGGCTTGCAGTGACCGAAGCGTTTTATTCTTAGGGGTGTCTGAAGGGTTCATGAAGAAAGTGACTTTTGAGTCAAGAAGGATAAGTAGAAATTTCCCCCCGCCCCCGGTAGTCTGGGAGGGAAGGAGATAGAGTTTCTTTCTATCTGTCTTTTCTTTTTTTTTTTTTTTGAGACAATCTAAAGCTATCGCCCTGGGTAGAGTGCAGTGGCATCACAGCTCACAGCAACCTCCAACTCCTGGGCTCAAGCGATTCTCTTGCCTCCGCCTCCCGAGTAGCTGGGACTACAGGCGCCCGCCACAGCGGCCGGCTATGTTTCTGTTTTACAGTTCCCCGAGGCCGGATTTGAACCCGCCACCTTCAGTATATGGGGCCGGTGCCCTATTCGACGAGCCACAGGCACCGCCCATCCATCTATTTTTTGGTTGCAGCCGTCATTGTTGTTTGGCAGCCTGGGCTGGATTGGAACCCACCACCTCAGGTATATGTTGCTGGCGCCTTAGCTGCTTGAGGCACAGGCACAGAGCCATCTTTTTTTTTTTTTTTTTAAGACGGAGTCTCACTTTGTTGCCCTCGGTAGAGTGCCCTTGTGTCATAGCTCATAGCAACCTCAACTTTTGGGCTCAAGCGATCCTTTTGCCTCAGCCTCCCTAGTAACTGGGACTACAGGTGCCAGCCACAGTGCTCGGCTATTTTTTTTGTTTAGCAGGCCCGGCAGGTTTGAACCCTTCAGCCCCAGAGCCTGTGGCCGACGCCGTAACCACTAAGCCTTGGACGCCCAGAGAGAAGAGTTTTCCAGGTTATGGGAACAGCCTTTTGGACATTTCTTATAGTTCATCCTTGTTAGAAGTTTGGCGTTCGCCATATATCCCTGGGTGTAGAGGAAAATACGTTTTGTTTTATTTTTTGAGACCTAGTATCACTTTGTCGCCCTTGGTAGAGTGTGGTGGCCTCATAGCTCACAGCAATCTCAAACTCTTGGGCTCAAGCGATTCTCTTGCCTCAGCCTCCCAACTAGCAGGCACCCTCCATAGCACCTGGCTATTTTTAGAGCTGGGGGTCTCCGGCTGGCGCCTGTGGCTCAAGGAGTAGGGTGCCGGCCCCATGTACTGGAGGTGGCGAGTTCAAACCCAGCTCTGACCAAAAAAACTGCAAAAAAAAAAAAAAGAGAGAGAGAGAGATGGAAGTCTCACTGTTGCTCAGGAAGGCTGGTCTCCAACTCCTGAGCTCAAGCAATCTACCTGCCTTGGCCTCCCAGAGTGCTAGGATTACAGGCATGACCCCCAACACCTGGCCTTTTTTTTTTTTTAATATGCTTTAAAAGGCCAGCAATGGCCAGATCTTGGAAGGTCTTTGAATTTTGGACTAGAGAACTTACACTTTTTGCTATGGCCACTGAGCTATTGAAGGGTTTTAAGCAAGTGGATGATTATTACAAACCACTGGCTCTAGGAACCCTTCCACACACCTCTTAAGAATAAAACAAAGTCTACTAGGGAGGCTGAGGCAAGAGAATCGCTTAAGCCCAAGAGCTGGAGGTTGCTGTGAGCAGTGTGACGCCATGGCACTCTACCCAGGGCGATAAAGTGAGACTCTGTCTCTACAAAAAAAAAAAAAAAAAAAAAAAGAATAAAATAAAGTGCTGGAAATCAAGAAAAGAAATGTTTCAAAGATAAGTAGTTTATTCCTAAGGGATCAAGGAAGATGAAGCCTACAAAATGTTTTTTGAATTCAGTTACACAGAGGTTATTGGTAATCTAAATAAAAGCTGTTCGGCGAAATGATGGTGTTGAAAAGTAGATTATAATAGTTTGGAGAGGGAGGAGAGGAAGAAAGGGGGAGAGATTGCAGAATACTTTTGGCAAGTTTGGCCTTGAAAAGGAGGGAGGGCCAAATTTGGGGGAGGGCCTATTTTTGGATTTTTGTTACAATTAAGACAGGAGAAACTTGAACATGATACATCCAACTGAAACGATTGAATAAAAAAAGAAAAGAGATAATCAGGAGGTAAAGATCTTGAAAGGGTAAGAATAGATGCTTTGCAAAGTACAAGTGGAATGGTCTTAGAAGAAAAGAGGAGAGGGTGGGAGGAGGAGGAGATACTGCCTCAATCATAAGTTAAGTTTGTGTGTAAAGTTAAGTAATAGGAAGTTTAAGTTTTCATTTGATGACCTGTTTTCTCCGTGAAGTAAATGAGTCATCTTCAGAGAGAAAAGGATATGGTGGGTGGCATCTGTGGCTCAAGGAGTGGGGCGCTGGCCCCATATACCAGAGGTGGTGGTTTCAAACCCGGCCCCAGCCAAAAACTGAAAAAAAAAAAAAAGAAAGGAAAAGGATATGGTAATGGGAATTTTAAGGAAAGTTGAGAAGATTTGGAAGATTTGAAATACTGTTGTAGAACATGTTGACCAGAGAAAAGTAGTAGGACCGGTAAGCAGTTTCGAGGGCCTGTTTAAGACTGGTAAAAATGGGGCGGCTCCTGTGGCTCAGTGAGTAGGGCGCCGGCCCCATATACCGAGGGTGGCTGGTTCAAGCCCGGCCCTGGCCGAACTGCAACAAAAAAATAGCCGGGTGTTGTGGTGGGCGCCTGTGGTCCCAGTCACTCAGGAGGCTGAGACAAGAGAATCGCCTGGGACCAGGAGCTGGTACTGTGAGCTGTGAAGCCATAGCACTCTACCAAAGGTGACAAGGTGAGACTCTGTCTCTTAAAAAAAAAAAAAAAAGATGTCAGGCTTTTCTAGTCCAGCATGTAAAGGGCTTAGGAGGCACCTCTACACCCCCCGAACAAGTAGAAAGCTGAACAATTGAAAAATGAACTCTTCTTAGATATATTAGAGCAGTTCAGGGGCAAATTGCTGCCCACAAAGTAGGAGAGACGGCAGGAGGACACAGATAATCACAGTTTTCCAGGAGAAACCAACAAACAGAGACCTGTACCAGTGCTGGGGCAGGAAAACCAAAACTGTAACTGATGCAGGCTCAGGGTGAAGGCTCAGTGTGCTGGAGGCTCACTGCGGACAACTTTATGTTAAACCTCTCCCCTCAAGAGAAGGCCGGCCTCCGTGGCTCACGCCTGTCTTCCCAGCAGTCTGGGAGGCTGAATCGGGTGGATTGCCTGAGCTCATGAGTTCGAGATCGGCCTGAGCTAGAGAGAGACTCTGTCTCTGGTGTTATGGCAGGTTCCACAACTACTCAGGAGGCTGAGGCAAGAGAATCACTTGAGATCGAGAGTTTAAGGTTGCTGTGAGCTGTGACATCACAGCACTCTATTGAGTGAGGGCAACAAAGTGAGACTCTGTCTCAAAAAAAAATTATGAATAATAGCAATGTTCAAAAAAAAAAAAAAGAAAGAAAAGAAAGCAAAGCAAAGAAAAAGACAGGGGCTGTGCCTGTTGCTCAGTCAGTAGGGCGCCAACCCCACATACCAAGGGTGGCGGGTTCAAACCTGGCCCCTGCCAAACTGCAATAAAAAATAGCTGGGTGTTGTAGGGGCCGCCTGTTGTCCCAGCTATTTGGGAGGCTCAGGATAGAGAATCACCTAAGCCCAAGAGCTGGAGGTTGCTGTGAGCTGTGATGACACTTGGGTATTTTTTTTCGTTGTTGTTGTAGTTGTCATTGTTGTTTGGCAAGCCTGGGCTGGGTTCGAAACTGCCAGCTCCAGTTTATGTGGCTGGCACCCTAGCTGCTGAGCTACAGGCTGAGTCAATTTTATTTATTTATTTTTTATCATTGTTATTATTTTTTATTAAATCCTAACTTTGTACATTGATGCATTCATGGGGTTCAGGGTATTACTTTGATATACAGTGTGAAATGCTTACATTGAACTAAGTAACACAACCATCACGATTATACTCATTTCTTAATAGTTTTGAAATGTACCATTGCATCATGCACATTAGGTGAGGTCCCCCTAAATACCCTCCCTCCTCTCATAACCCCATCCCCTCCCCTCTCTTTCCTCTTCCCTTCTACTTTTTGGAATATAGTTATGTTTTGCCATTCATGTGAGTGTGGAGGTGATTATATATTGATTCCATAGTAGTATTAAGTACATTGGATACTTTTTTTCCATTTTTTTTTAAGAGACAGAGTCTCACTTTATGAGAGCGAAACTCTGTCTCTTGGAAAGACATGTGAGTAGAGGGCTGTGGTGTCACAGCTCACAGCAACCCCCAGCTCTTGGGCTTAGGTGATTCTCTTGCCTCAGTCTCCCAAGCAGCTCAGACTACAGGTGCCCACCACAACGCCCAGCTCTTTTGTTGTTGTTGTTGTTGCAGTTTGGCCAGGACCAGGTTCAGACCTGCCACCTTCAGTATATGCGGCTGGCACCCTACCCATTGAGCCCTGGGCATCACCCTTTCCCCCCCATTCTTGAGAAACTTTACAAAGAAGAATATTGTTCCAGCTCCATCTAGGTAAACATAAAAGATGTGAAGTTTCTATTTTTTTAAATGGCTACATAGTATTCCATGGTGTACATATACCACAATTTGTAAATCCATTCATGGATCGATGGGCACTTGGGCTGTTTCCATGTCTTGGCTATTATGAATTAGGCTGCAATAAACATTCTGGTGCAAATGTCTTTGTTGTAAAATAATTTTTGATCATCTAGGTATATATCTAGTAGAGGAATTGCAGGATTGAACGGTAGGTCTACTTTTAGTTCCTTGAGTGTTCTCCAAACTTCTTTCCAAAAAGGTCATATTATTTGGGTGGTACCAGTGGCTTAGTGAGTAGGGCGCCTGTGGCTCAGTGAGTATTCCAATAGACTGAGGGTGGTGGGTTTGAACCCGGCCCCAACCAAACAACAACAAAAAAATAGCAGGGCATTGTGGCAGGCGCCTGTGGTCCCAGCTACTCTGGAGGCTGAGGCAAGAGAATCACCTAAGCCCAGTGGAGGTTGCTGCGAGCTGTAACGCCACAGCACTCTACAGAGGGCTATAAAGTGAGACTGCCTCAAAACATAACAAAACAAAACAAAACACCCCAAAAAGGTCATATAAGCTTGCATTCCCACCAGCAGTATAGAAGTGTACCCTTCTCTCCGCATCCCCACCAACTCTGTGGTTTTGGGACTTTGTGATGTGGGCAAATCTTACTGGAGTGAGATGATATCTCAAAGTCTCTTGTTCACGTAGAAATGGGTTATTTGTTCTTTTCTTATTGATTGGTTGAGTACTCTGTAGATTCTAGTTATCAGACCTTTGTGGAAGCCTAACCTGCAAAAATCTCCCATTCTTGTCTGTTTGCCCAATTTTATTTTTTATAAAGGATTCTACTATTTGTTTAATAAAAAAAATTCCACAGCAACTTTTATCAATTGACAACTACAACAAAAGGAATGGTAGGAACAAAATGACTTCACAAAAATACGCTAAGAAATGTGACTTTTTTAATGCAGGAACCACCACAGTTTTAGTATGCTTTTCTTTTTTTCAAAATGTTAAGATTTCATTTACAAAGCTTTTTTATTGTACAGAAAGTAAAAATGCTGTTACAAAGTTGGTGTAATTAGCACAACTGACCAAGGTCCCAGATGTGAAGATACCATGTTTTAGAAACTAGGGAGTAAATTGTTCTATAAACTATATAGTGTATAATAAGAATGTACATTTTATAATATAAAACCTGTGTACACATAGTAGTTAGATACAAAAAAAAAAAATCCATTCAGGTCACGTGGCTTGGAAAAATGGTGCTCTAGTTTTTTTTTTTTTTTTTTTTTTGTGGAACAGAGTCTCACTTTGCCAACCTCAGTAGAGTGCTGTGGTATCACAGCTCACAGCAACCTCCAACTCTTTGAGCTTAAGCGATTCTCTTGCCTTAGCCTCCCAAGTAGCTGGGACTACAGGTGCCTACCACAACACCTGGCTATTTTTGTTTGCTTTTATTTTTGTTTTTAGAGACAGAGTCTCACTTGGTTGCCCTTTGTAGAGTGCAAAGGCATCGCACCTCACAGTGACCTCCAGCTCTTGGGCTTAGGCAATTCTATTGCCTCAGCCTCCTGCATAGTTGGGACTACAGGTGCCTGACACAACACTTGGTTACTTTTTTTTTTTTTTTAGACAGAGCCTCAAGCTGTTGCCCTGGGTAGAGTGCTGTGGCATCACAACTCACAGCAACCTCCAACTCCTGGGCTCAAGAGAGTCTCCTGCCTCCGCCTCCCAAGTAGCTGGGACTACAGGTGCCCACCACAACACCTGGCCATTTTTTGGTTGCAGCCATCTTTGTTGTTTGGCGGGCCCAGGCTGGATGCGAACCTGCCAGCTCAGGTGTACATGGCTGGTGCCTTAGCTGCTTGACAACAACACCTGGCCATTTTTTGGTTGCAGCTGTCATTTTTGGCAGGCCCAGGCTGAATGCGAACCTGCCAGCTCAGGTGTACATGGCTGGTGCCTTAGCCGCTTGAGCCACAGGTGCCGAGCCAGCCTGACTATTTTTTGTCATTGTCATTGTTGTTTGGCAAACTGGGGCCGGGGTTGAACTCACCTGCCTTGGTGTATGTGGTCGGTGCCCTAGCCACTTAGCTTACAGGTACCACATCAAATTCTAGATTTAAAAAAATTATTGGGGCTAGGCAAGGTGGCTCCTGTCTGTAATCTCAGGACTCTGGGAGGCCATGGTGGGAGGACTGCTTAAGGCCCGGAGTTACAGACTAGTCTGGGTGGAATATTGAGATCCCGCCTCTATAAAAAGTAGAAAAATCACCTATAATCGTAGCACTCTGGGTGGCTGAGGAGGGGAGATTGACCTGAGCTCACAGGTTTCAGACCAGCCTAAGCAAGAGTGAGACTCTGTCTCTAAAAATAGCCGGGTGTTGTGGTAGGTGCCTGTAGTCCCCACTACTTGGGAGGCTGAGATAAGAGAATCACTGGAGTCTAAGAGTTTGAGGTTGCTGTGAGCTATAATGCCATGGCAATCTACCGAGGGCGACAAAATAAGACGCTGTCTTAAAAAAAAAAAGTAGAAAAATTAGCCAGCCATGGTGGCATTTTGGTAGTCCCAACCACTCAAGAGACTATTGCAGGCAGCACCCTTGGCTCATCGAGTAGGGCACCAGCCCCATATACAAAAGGTGGCAGGTTCAAACCCAGCCTCGGCTGAACTGCAATAACAGAAAAATAGCCAGGCATTGTGGTGGGCACCTGTAGTCCCAGCTACTCAGGAGGCTGAGGCAAGAGAATCACCTAAGCCCAGGAGTTGGAGGTTGCTGTGAGCTGTGTGGTGCCACGGCACTCTATCGAGGGTGATAAAGTGAGACTCTGTCTCTAAAAAAAAAAAGAGGCTATTGCAGAAAGAACAATTGATCCCAGGAGTCTGAGATTTCAGTGAGCTACGATGATGCTGTTGTACCCAGCCCTGCAAAACAAACAAACAAACAAATATAAATAAATAAATAAAATTAAGTTATTGAGACTGTTGGGAAAATTTTAATGTTATTGTATCAAAGTTAAATAACCTTGTACTAACAGTATTATAGTTGTAAAGAATGTCTTAATCCCAAGAGAAACATGTTCAAGTATTTACTAGTGAAGTGTCAGGATTCTGCAACTTACTTACAACCAGTCAGTCAAAAACACAAACTTTACAGATATAAACACGTATATGTGTATTTGTATTATATATAGTGAGAAAGATAGATGTACATAGAGGAATATATAAATAATTTTGATGTCTAATTTCAAGTTGACACTTGTAGGTGATAGTACCCTGCAATTTAATCAAATGTGAACTAGGTATTGTTAAGTAGATATTTTGTAAATGTAGTTAACATTTACAGACTCTTGGGCAGCACCTGTGGCTCAAAGGAGTAGGTGCTGGCCCCATATGCTGGAGGTAGCGGGTTCAAACCCAGCCCCGGCCAAAAAGCACAAAAAAAAAAAAAAAATTTACAGACTCTTGACTTTAATAAAGTTTACGCTTGATAATGTGGGAGGGGCCTCACTCAATCAGTTGAAGACTTTAGAAGTGAAAATAGATTTCCCCGGAAAGTAAATCTTATCTCAATATTGCAGCAATGACTTCTTCCTGACTCGCTGGCCTGCCATTCTATCCTACCCTACAAATTTCAGACTTGTTAGCCTCTACGTTGTATGAGCTGATTCTTTCTTTTTTTTTTGTAGAGACAGAGTCTTTGTCACCCTCGATAGAGTGCCATGGCGTCACACAGCTCACAGCAACCTCCAACTCCTGGGCTTAGGCAATTCTCTTGCCTCAGCCTCCCAAGTAGCTGGGACTATAGGCGCCCACCGCAATGCCCGGCTATTTTTCTGTTTTGCAGTTCACCGAGGCCGGATTTGAACCCACCACCTTTCGTATATGGGGCAGGTGCCCTACTCGCTGAGCCACATGCGCCACCTGTGAGCTGATTCTTTAAAGTAAATATATTTGCAGATGAAGTGAGAGAATTGTGTCTATATAGAAATACAGACAGGTTGGGTAAGGTGGCTCACTGAGGCCAATAATCCCAGCACTGTGGAAGCAAAGGATTGCTTGAGTCAAGGAGTTTGAGGCCAGCGTGAGTAACGTAATGAGATAGAGTCTCACTATATCACCCTTGGTAGAGTGCCATGGTGTCACTCCTCACAAACGCTTGGGCTTAAGTGATTCTCTTGCGTCAGCCTCTCAAGTAGCTGGGGCTATAGGCACCCGACACAATTTTTTTGTTGCAGTTGTCATTGATGTTTAGCAAGCTCGGGTTGGGTTTTAACCTGCAGCCCTGGTGTATGTGGCCAGTGCCACTGAGCTATGGCTGCCGAGCCATGCAGGAGGCCTTTTCAACCCGCTAAAATTTGCACGAAGAAGCTGGTGAGATAAAAGAGGGGTGGAGAGCACTGAGTTGATCTATGTTGCTTTGTCAATTAACCTGGTACTTATTTATTCATTGAGCATTCAGCGAGGCTTGGTGATCTTGTTGTAATCCCAGGTGAACATGGCTTCTTCCTTCACAGGATTTACCATCTAGAGAGGGAGACAGACTAATTAAACAACTACATAAATAAATAGACATTGCCAAGTGCTGGAGAGCAAACAAAGAGGCTTTAGAATTCCATGGCTGGAATCTCCAGGCAGGGCTCGAAGGTGTAGCCAACAGTGCGGGTACATCATTGCTTCAAGGAGTATTTGGACTAGATCCCTCTTGATGGTTGGAGGTTCTATGGAAATTTTTTTAGCCGCATGGACAACATTTTGGCAATGATTCAAGCATGGTGTTTGGACCCGGTGGTGAGATTTATGTTAGCAATATAGATGAGATTCAGATTGTGATTGGCCCTGAATACAATTTATGTTATACGTACTGGTAGAGATGTAACGATATCTGTTCTGGAAAGATGATCCTGAAGGAAGTATGGAGGAATACCAGGAAAGGACATTACAGGACACAGGGTCTATAAGAAGAAAACAAAGAGGGGCTTCCTACTTGGATTTCTTCCCCTCTGCGGCTGGAAGTTCTGTGCCCCTGTTCTGTTCACCCTCTGCTGCTTATCATGCTTATCAATCTTTCTCCCTGTCAATAAACTCTATCCTCTTGCTTAAATAAATAAATAAAAAGAGTCCAGATAAGGACCCAGAATATCCAGTAACTTGATTTACAGCAAAGGTGACTCTGCAGTACAGCAGGAAAAGAGTGGCCTTTTCAGTCTAATATTGGGCCAGTTGGATGGGAAGAAAGAAATCTCCACTGATGGCTACCCAATACCATAAGGAAACATCAATTCTAGAATGGATTATAATTCTAAATGGGAAAGGGAAAACAGTAAATAGTGTACTTTCTAGAAGGAAACATAACAGAATAGCTTCATGACCTTGGTTTTAAGCTTAAACAGAACACAGACAGTACTGAGCATAAAGGAAAACAATCATTAACATTATAGTTAGAAACGTTTACTTATTTTATTTTAGTTTTTTGGAGACGGAGTCTCACTATGTCGCCCTGGGTAGAGTGTCATGGTGTCACAGCTCAAAACCAACCTCCAACTCTTGGGCTTAAGTGATTCTCTTGCCTCAGCCTCCCTAGTAGCTGGGACTACAGGTGCCCACCACAACACCCAGTATTTTTCGGTTATAGTTGTCAGTGTTGTTTGGCAGGCCTGGGCCAGGTTCAAACCCGCCAGCTCCGGTGTATGTGGCTGGTGCCCTAGCTGCTGAGCTACAGGTGCTGAGCCAGTAAGGAACTTCTATTCAGGAAAATTTAACATTAAGAGAGTGAAAGGAAACCATAGACTAGTAAAAGGTATTTCTTATCTATTTACTTACTTTTTTGTTTAGCAGGCCTGCACTGGGTTTGAATCTGCCACCCCTCTTGCACAGGGCTGGCGCTCTAACTATTGAGCTGTGGTAGCCAACCAATGTTTTTTAATACATATAGCAACCGTATATAAAGTATTCTTAAAAACCACTAAGAAAGAGACTGGCAATCCTATAGAAAACTGGGCAAAAGAGGTACTTCATGAAATCAGAACTTTACACGTACTTCATAAAAGACAATCTCTAGATTGTCCATAAGCACACGTTTGACTTTATAAGTCAATAAGGAAACTCGAAAATGCAGTATCACACTACACACCTACTTGAATGGCTAAAATAAGAATGGCAATACTCAGCATTGGTAAGGATGTGCAGTGAGTCACATGCTGCTGGCAAAGGATAGATTGGTACAGTCACTTTGGGAAACCATTAGCCAGCACCTGGTAAAGCTGAACATATGCATTCCCTATCAGCTGGATATTTATCAAAAATACATATAATGGACCAAAGCCATGTCAAAAAATATTCATAGCAGCCTTATGTATAACAGCACCAAATCAGAAACAAATTAAATGTCCACCAACAGGAGGATAAACAGTATCTCACACATATGCAATGAAATACTTTACAGGGAGCTGTGGCTCAGCGAGTAGGGCGCTGGCCCCATATGCTGAAGGTGGCGGGTTCAAACCCGGCCTTGGCAAACTGCAAAAAACAAAAAACTAGCCAGGCATCGTGGATAGCGCCTGTAATCCCAGCTACTTGGGAGGCTGAGGCAAGAGAATCCCAGGAGTTGGAGGCTGCTGTGAGCTGTGTGACACCACGGCACTGTACCGAGGGTGAT
>CAUYON010020171.1:0-15420 GCA_963573935.1 Arctocebus calabarensis
TTCTTCTTAACAAAGTATCTCAAGAATGGAAGAAAAAGTATCCAATGTACTCAGCCCTACTATGAAGCTAATTTATAGCTTTCATATGAAGGCTGAAACCCAATTATAGCACAAGAATACAGGGAAAAGGGAAAGGGAGGGGAGGGGAGGGGGAAGGATGGGTGGAGGGAGGGCAATTGGTGGGATCACACCTACGGTGCATCTTAGCAGGGTACTGGTGAAACTTATTGAATGTAGAATATCAAAGTCTTCATATAATGATTAAGAAAATGTCATGAAGGCTATCTTTAACGGTACGACCAAAATATTTCAGATTGTATATGAAGTCAGCACATTGTGCCCCATGATTGCACCAATGTACACAATTATGATTTAATAAAATTATAAAAAAATTTTAAAAAGGAGTGGGGCACTGGCCCCATATGCTGGAGGTGGCGGGTTCAAACCCAGCCCAGGCCAAAAACTGCAAAAACTGCAAAAAAAAAAAAAACTGAGGAAGTCATGGAAATTAAAAGCCAGCACGTGGAATGGATCATCTACAGAGCTGCTGGTACCTGATAGCGGATTGTGGTATGTTGGTGCATTTCCTTAGTAATGCAGGAAGATCAGAATTAATGATTGAAGTTTGCAAAAAGTAAAAAGAATCACATAATAATTGTGAGGCCTACATTGTAACATGACTTACAGAGACTACTAATGTGTGAATATGCATTTCTACCAAAATGTGTGTGCATGGCAGACCATGACTCTATATTCATCTGCACCGATTGGTCAAGTGGTCCTTTTTTACAAAAACCATCCTGATTCTCAAAATGGAAACATGACTATACATAGGTATCTTCTTGATCCACTGTAGTGAAAGACCACAGAGTTTCACAGAGGCCCTTCTTTGTGTAATAAGAAGAGCCACTAATGCTTAACTTTCAGGTTCTAAAGTGCAGACCTGATCGATAGCATTTCTATGCATTTTTTTTTCTTTTGGATGCCTCTGCTCAGTCCCACTCCTCAGTTCCCATTGCACATCTTTCCTACAGAAGCTCTGCAGAAATGCTCGCCTCCACTGTCTGCTAGTAGGCAGGCACCTTCAGACTGCTGGCATTGCAAGGGATCAGCTTCATCGCCTCTCTTGGTCTTTGGCAGGAATTAAGTAGCGTGTACTGTAATTACTCAAAAACTTCTCTTTCATTGTAACTGGTTGCACCAAGAAAAACAGTAACAAAGAAACAAAAATCAAAAAAAAAACATAAAAAAATTTAAAAAAAGAAACAAAAATCCTTCAGCGTTTTCATTTTCCTCTTTTACACTATAAAATATGCTCCCTTGTGGCCACAAATAAGCCACAAAATCCTGGCATTATTAACTGTTTCATAATCCCTTAGTCCAGATTTCATAAAAGAGTGAAAGTGTGTGCTACACACCAAAAAAGGCAAGGCAAGAAGTTCATGAAAGTGTGACCAGAGTGAAAGGCATCCTTAGGAAAACTGCAAAACACAGCAAAGAAAAGTCACAGTTGGATAGTAAAGACGATTGTCACTGAGCTAAGAGGTTGGACTTTATTAGTTAGTGGGATATGTAGTCTTGGATTGAAGGATTTTAAGCAGAGGAATAACTTGACCAGATTGCATTTTATGTATTTGTAAAGATCACGCTAATGGCTGGGTGATCTGTGCAGACCTTCAGCAGACTTTTTCAATACAACAGATGAGGGTTGATGAAGGTTTGTGATAAAACAATGATCATGGAAAGGAATGAATGGAGAAATATTAAGGAGGCAGAAATAATGGGATTTGGTCATTGATTTGGATACAGGAAAAAGATCTAGGATGAAAGATTGGCTTTCTAGTTACACTTTGGCTCATTTTCCTTATCTGGAAATAACACATACGTCATTAAATTGTTACAAAGACAAAATTGTGATAATGAATGTTAAGCACATAACACAGTGCCAGGCATAGAAGTAAAAGTCCATGTATTCAACTCCAAATAAGACGGATAAAAACTTAAAGATGACTCTGAAATCTCTGATGGAACAAAATTTACCAAGCAGTTTTCTCCTGCTTTTAGAGTCAATTAACTAAAGCAGAATCGCTGGTTGCTGATCTCACTCTTGGCGAACTGTCTTGCTTCCTTTGATTAATTGATCCTTGCAGAATTCTCGGGGAAGGGATTTATCTCTGTAGCCTCCTAGACAAACCCTTATTTCAATCGTGGTCGATGGTCATCGGCCCCATTCCCATCCTCAGGTCACGCCCTTGTCAGAGCATCCGGCTGCTCCCCCAGCAAGAGGTACTTGACTCTCCATTAATTGCACCTGCAAAGCTCTAGTAACCATGGAAATAATTATCAGAAAGCACAGCCTCATCCCCATCCCGACCTTTTGATCCTTCCTAGTAAAAGCCACAATCCCTTCCTGTTTAAATGTTTTAAATTAGACACTCATGAGATCTTCCATTTAAGGGAAGATAACGTGCACCCACGACAACAGCTGCCTGCTACCAACCAAAGCTGGATACCAATGACATACTTCGGGGAAAAATGCAATCAATCCTTTATCTCTAAAGGACAGCCAACGCTTTCCAATGCCTGTGTCCTGAGATGTGGGGATGTCTGTGTACTATTTAAAAATTTTTTTCCATGTAAAGGAAATACTTTTAGTATTTCTCCAAGAGGAACGTAAGAAATATAGAAACATTAAAATTCAACTCAATGAATCTTCTAGTTCCTGAAGTGCTTCTTAATAAATGTTCCATCTCTTTTTAATTTTAAAAAAAAAGGAAACTGAAGCACCACAAAAGAAAAGTGACTTACTGAAGACAGCAAGTCTTTAAGGGGCCATGCTGTGGTTATGGGGTCGGGTTGGGAAGGATTGTGTTAGGAAGAAATTGGTCAAAAGATACAAAGTTTCAATTAAGACAGAAGAAATAGAAGTTATATAACTGCTATTTTCTTCCTACACACAAATAAAGCTCAAATGAAAGAAAATAGAAAATATTAGAAATATTATTAATTAGAATAATTTCTAATTAGAAATATAGAATTTCTAATATTCTTTGTATATTTCTTCCTATATACAAATAAAGCTCCAAGTCTGGTCTTTGTAGCCATCTGTCCTCAAAATCCGGAAAGAATAACATCATTGACAAATCCTTAGGATGCAATTCCAAACAAACAGAGCTGCTTCAATCTGACATCACAAGGTTGCCCGTTTTCCTATTGAACATTTCTTCCCACATCTCCTCCCTCACAAAATTGTAGATTCCCTGGGAGCACAAAAAGTACCTTAATCATCTTTTTATTGCTCCCTGTTTTATAATCTAGAACTTTGTAAACTGTAGGCACGAATGACAGTTTGTTAAGTGAATACACAATCACATTACCATGCCTGTCGCTGCACGGATCACACGTTTAACGAGCAGGTGCTGAGCGCTTTGTCACTGTGATAAATGCAAACAGACAAGATTCACTCTCCTGGGAGATGGTACCAGCAGAGCTCAGAACCTAGAAAGCAGGAAAAAATGTTAACTGTAATTAAGATAATGATTATTCTTACTATTATCACTGGTCCTTAACAGATGAAGAAACTAAGCTCTAGAGATGAGAAGTGGACCAAGGTTGCACAGCCAGTTAATGGTGAAACTATGACTTAAACCCAGACCTATCTGATGTGGGATCTTCCATTTAGCCACATGGCTATTCCCTCACTGTAAGACACGTGGGCATGATTAAAACAAGGCTCCAGGACAACAGCAGCATCTGTGTCTATTCTTTCAAAATTGATTGCCCCTCTCTACAGCCAGATAGACCTTTCAAATAGTCTGTGAATCATTTGGACACTTGACCCACCATGTGTCTCTGTAAGCAGACTGAGTTTGGGGGCTGGTGTCTGACTCTGCATACAAGGCTTCAGAGAAGGTGCTCCAGGATTTCTTCCCAAAAGCAGATGGAATTTTTGACTAAGTAGCTGGTGATACCAAGTTATGTGCTATGATGTCTTCCGTTGAAGAGAGTCTTTTTCTCATTTTATGACATATTGTTTCCCTTTATTCCTTATCAAATGAACACCATGTTTATTTTAGAGAATTTAGTAACACAGAGAAGCAACAAGAAGAATTGAGACTCACCCATTATTGTGCTCTTCACTACTGCCCACAATTTTGTAGACATCTTTTTCTATGCATGGTACATGTGTATAAATGTGTGAGTTTGTTTTCATATAAACCATACACACAATGGTGTCACACCTGACAAACCATACCTATTAAGTTCTATTTTTTAACTCAATAATATATCTTGAGCCTCTTACTCGCATGTTGAATATTATTTTAAATTATCCTTTAAATGATTACATGATAACGATTTATTTAAACATACCATAGTTGAAGCAATCTCCTATTCTTAAATTTGGTTTGTTTTCTATTGTAAACACAAAGTGACAAGGAATATCATTGTAGCTGAATATTTATTCACATCACTAATTACTTCCTTAATGTGGCTTCTGGACTTTATAGTTTTACAGAGAAAGGAAAGAGAATACATTTGCTTTAGTCTGTGGCTGAATGTACAAAGGCAATATCACTAGTGAATGGGAGGGCTGGGATCCTGACCTTTAATCTGTGTAAATTAAAAATCCCTTTTCTTCCCACTGTATTGTGTGATGTCCTCGCTTACCATACCAGTCAAAAAACTGCATAGACACAGTAGGTGGCACCCTTCTTGGGTGCGGGACACGATTATAAGAGGGACTTTAACTAATGCAATCAGTGTAACCTAATTCTTTGTACCCTTAATGAATCCCAAACAAACAAACAAACAAAAACTGCATAGAATTTGTATGATCAAAATGCACAAGGAACTTTTCAAAGGAGAACTAGTAGTCGTTGTGCTAAGGAAATTATCATTTTGATGGTGTGATCATCATATTTTGGAATCATCTTTGCGTTTAAATTTCTTATTTCGAAATGCTAAAGGGAGCTCGGCATGCCGTCTCTAAGATCCAGAGGTCTAACCAAGGATATTGGCCTTTCTAATAGGCTTGGCAATTTTAAAGGGGGAGAAAAATGCATGTATTGATTTGGCTCAGCTGTCTCAATTCGGGAGCTGTCCCAGTAATCTCATTACTGTAGCATGTATGCTTTTATTCTCTCGCCAACAGAATTAAGTCTATATATAGAGCCAGCAGCTGCACGCTCAGTGAGACCTCAAGGTATCACGTGCACCCAGGAGCTCTCCGCTACCCATTTTCATTAACACCAGACATTGATGACAAATCTATTTTTCTTGACCCACACATTATTTTCAGCCCATAGTTTTATTTTTTTTCCTCCCTTTATGTATCATTGTCTAAACGGAAACATAATAATTTTTATCATTTCCTTCTTCAGGCCTTATATACTTAGATTTTGGCAGAGATTTTAATATATTCAAGCAAACTTTGCTTTTTATCTGACTCATGAAATCACCAGATTGGCCCTCAGAAGATTTTGTAGATGTCATACAAAGAAAACGGTCATTACTAATGTCTAGACAGGATATCTTAATGGATGCCATTTTCATCCCAGAAATTAATTTTAAGGTAAGTATAAATGTTTTTGCTCACCAAGAACCTCTTTTTTTAATGCTATTTCTTTGCATTGTTCTCTTTTCTGCAAGGAAAAATATGCTTCGGTGTGGAAAGTCTGCTTTGCTCGAATCTCCAATTCACTCTCACTTGCCATATGCAATGCATAAATTTATAATGCGTTAAGCTTCAAGAACAGCTGATGACAAATTTCAGCTTTCTGGACTAAGCTTAATTCCACACAGACTTTCTGTCCCCTTATATCAGTTCTGTGTGTTGTGAAATGCTCTTATGACGAATCAAATATCTTCTGCTACAAAGATTTTAAGGGCTCTTAGGGAAAAAGAAAACCCGTATTAATAAGAACTCAAGAAGTGCTAATGAATTGTGTTTATCTCCAAGCCACTTCTTTTTCTGTCTTATCCTTGAAAGGTCACAGGCTTTCAGAGCAGAGTTTTCCTCCATAGTCAAATTCTATGACCTTCAGGTGAAACATTGGGTTATAAAGTAAGGACTTAAATGGTAAGATAAGTCTTTGGGCTGTTACCATTTGCTTTCTCATCTTGCAAACAGAAACTGTGTTCCATTGATTTCCATTTGCTTGAGGCAACAATCAAAAAATATGTAATCTCTTGCTCCTAAAAATTAGGTGATTTAAAAGGAAGAAATTATCTGGTTCAACTTTAGTATAGAAAAAAAAAAAAAAAAGAGGGACGTGAAGGCCATACAACCAGATAGAAAAAGAGCTGGGGCTAACGTCAAGGTTTTCCAGGCACCTCTCACAATAATACAAAAGGATACTCTGTCTCATCTTCCTTTCTTCCACTTTGGTGCTTCTGGTCTCCTCTCTGGAAACCAAACTAAAGAGACTCTCATCACCAGGAGTAGGCCCAGTCTTCTGGGTAGCAGGCCAGGTCATTTATAGAGAGTCTAATCTGAAGATTTAAGTCCATCTTAAGTTCAGAATAAGAAGGCAGTGGAAGACACTGTTCCATGTGCCCTTCAGTTGCACGATCTCCAAATCAGCATTATAGAGAGGGCTGTGTTAAGGGTTGTGTTGGCCTGTGTTAACAATCCTTAACATAGCCGTGCTATGGTTCCAATTTGTTTCCCATCTTGTGTGTACAAATACTATATAGCTTATGTATAAGGAACTCCAATAGCAGTGAGTAAGCATTAAGAATTTCTTTTTTTTTTTTTTTGAGACAGAGCCTCAAGCTGTCACCCTGGAGAGAGTGCCATGACATCACAGCTCACAGCAACCTCCAATTCCTGGGCTCAAGCGAGTCTCCTGCCTCCGCCTCCCAAGTAGCTGGAACTACAGGCGCCCGCCACAATGCCCGGCCATTTTTTTTGGTTGCAGCCATCATTGTTGTTTGGCTGGTCCGGGCTGGATTCGAACCCTCCAGCTCAGGTATACGTGGCTGGCGCATTAGCCCATTGAGCCACAGGCGCCAAGCCAGCATTAAGAATTTCAATCCTCACCTCTGTTCATGTTAATTTTAATGAATTTGATACATTCATATGTAAATGCCCACTACACACTTGAAACATGTTTCTGAAATTCAGAGGAAACATTTGGCCATAAGATAGAAATTTGGAAGTCATCAGATACTAACTTCAAACATGGAATTGGATGAGATCATAAGAGGAGTCCTCCAAGGACCTTTCCACGAGAGGCACATTGTCCTTGTTCTTGGGACATTCTTGGCTATTCACTGCTTCTCTGTCACCTACAGCTATGTGGACTCCGTCACTCCCCCTTAGATCTGAGCCAACCAGAGCTTATCAACAGAAGCTTAATTTTAAAACATTAAATAACTGTTTACTGCCATACCTAGTCTACAAAACATTGGAATAGATCGGTCAGAAAACCACATTGCAAGCCTTTACAACTTAATCCAACATTTCTATCTGAATTTCAACCATGGAGATGAAAGCAAAAACCGCTCTTATTTAAATTACACTTCCTGCAAATATAACTCAATCTTCAAACGTTCTGTTTTTTTTTTTATTTCTTGCATATTTTATCCTTCAAATCCTTGCTCAAACAAAAATATAGTGTTATTTTCTTATTTTAGCTCTCTTCTTAAGTGACCTTGAAAGGCTCAAGAAGATCTCACAGTAAAGTTTCTTGTCTTTGGGTGTTGGTAAGAGGAAGATGCTGGCTTGTTAACTACTAAACAGCACTGGGTGATTGCAAATGAATGCAGCCTCCTGAAAGGACAAGACGGTGTCTAGGCAGGGCTGGCGAGGACACGGCACTATATACAAGCAGCTGACGCACTGCAGATAAATGCAAATCAACCCGTCTTCTGGGCAGTGAGCCCTTTTGAGGAAGAAACCCACCTCCTTACTGGAAGCATACCACCCTCCTTGTCCACACTCTTGAAATGCCTGTTTGTTTGTTATTGTTTTCAAGAACATAACCAAATAAAGAATTTGTGTCAGTGAAGGAGTTGTCTGAGAGGAAGGACTCTGACCCCTCAAAGCAGTTATAAAATTCCTTCTTCCTTAAACAATCAGCTCCATGCATTTAAATGCAAAGGGAATTTTATTTCCTCTCTTAACTCATTCCAAGAAATGTTTATAAAACATCCCAGGTAAATGTGAGAACATCTTTGTCTATTTTCTAGCCTTATAGCTTTAAAATCTATTACTCTTTAAAAGCTGTGCTGTTAAAGATGGAAAGGCTTGTAGGGAGCAAATACGCCAATGTTATCATCTATCCTTAACAGGAAAATTTCTTTGCAACATTTCTGGAAAATTCTGCTTTGATATGTCCAGAGATAGGAAGGTCACCAGCTATTAGGACAGCTCAGGTCTAGAAGTTCTCATTGACAGAATGTCTCTCCTCATGGAAAAACTGAAATTCACATCACCGACCTCGGCTCTGTACATTACCTATATACATCATTCCCGCTACATCACCTGCTGGCCATTCCATTGAATCGCACCTGCCCTTCTGCATGGGAATGCCATTCCCAGCTGTACCGTGCATTGGGAAGGATAAGCAACCCTGTGAAATTGACCAGTGCAATGACTATGCTACAATACCACACCTGTTTGATAAATAAATATCTTAATAATATGAGATACCACATTTTTGGTAAACATCTTTTTACATTGTAAAATCCTATTCAAATGTCAAAGATTGTTATTAAACACTAATATTTATATGTATTCCTTGAACAACCCAAATGCCCACCTATCCAGGAATGGATGAACAAACTGTGTGATATGAATTCCATGGGATACTTTTCAGCCATTAAAAAAGGTGGAGACTTTACATCTTATTCTTAGTAAAGTATCATAAGAATGGAGAGGCAAGAAACCGATGTACTCAATTCTAATATGAAGCCAGCAGACAGTCTAATACATGCCCACATAAGAGGAAAACTCAAATCAATTCAAGGTCAGGGTGGGAGAGCCAGGAAGAGAGAGAGGGAGGGTGAAGGCTGGTGGACTTCAACTCTTTTTTTTTTTTTTTTTACAGGGAGAGTCTTACTTTGTCACCCTGGGTGGAGTGCTGTGGCATCACAGCTCACAGCAACCTCCAGCTCTTTCTCTTACCTCAGCCTCCTGAGTAGCTGGGACAACAGGCACCCGCCACAACGCCTGGCTATTTTGTTGTTGTTGTTGTTGCAGTTTGGCTGTGACCAGGTTCAAATCCGCCACCCTCGATATATGGGGCCAGCACCCTAGTCACTGAGCCATAGGCACCACCCTAGTAGTTTACTCTTAAGTAGGAATTTATATTCTATAATTATCATATATTTGAGGGAAAATTCATTACAAAAGATGAAAACCAAGGCAAACTAACAGACAGGAAGCAACAGAAATAGCCTGAAAGAGATAGAAGATATGATGTGCATGAAAAAGATGTTAGAAATTAAAAACACGAAAGGAAGAAAAAGTCAACTTGAAGAAATCTCTCACAGGTAGAACCAAAACATAAAACAATTAGAAAAATGGAGAGAAAAGATAGGAAAATTCAGCAACTTTTGCAAAGTGTCCACCATGCAAATAGAAGAGCCACAGAGAAAGAGGACATAGAAAATGGGAAGGAGGGTGGTGCCTGTGGCTCAAAGGAGTAGGGCGCCGGCCCTGTATACCAGAGGTGACGGGTTCAAACCCGGCCCCAGCCAAAAACTGCAAAAAAAAAAAAAAAAGAAAGAAAGAAAGAAAAAGAAAAAAGAGAATGAAAGTTACCCAGGGGATAACTTGAGGGAATTTTGCAGAGTTGTAGGAGGTGGATTTCACCCTGGTAAGGCCCACTTTTTGCTTAGCATGACAGATGAGCAGTTGCTCACTATAAAGTTTCAGAGCACCAGAGATTAAGATTTATGAAATTCCATAAAACAGGCTTTATGCAGAGGATAAAGAATCAGACCTATCATATTACCCAAGAGCCACACTGGAAGTCAGATGGCCACGGGACAAGGCTCTCAAGAACAAATAGTTCCAATACAGAATTTTACTGAGCCAAACATTCAATTAGTTAAGGGGGTAGGAAAACAGATATTCTATCCTTATATTATGTTTATATTATGAAACAAAAACGTAAAACAGACAAGATCTAGAAATAGGACAGGCAACATAAGAGAGAAGCCTGGAAAATCCGGGGAAATAAGGTAACGACAGACAGTAGCCTGGCAGCTACGTGTATGCAGGAGGCAGAAAGAACAGGTCTGGGATCACTACTTTTTAAAAAGAGGATCTTGAGAACTGCCTACCCAGTTTGAACACACAGAGAGAAGGTTTATACCACTGAAATAAAATTCGTATGTAAATTAATGATATATGTATAAAATTTAACACAATGGGGAGAGATACTTGTTAATTCTGGGTGCAGAGGAGCTCAGCTCTCACGTGTATTTGCAATAGGAGGAGAAAATGTTTATCTCACCCAATGTTTAGTCCTAAATTAGTCCTCAGTCCAGCCAATCAGCATCATCAATGTCTCCTGAAACGTTGTTTGAAATGCAAATTCTCCAAATCCATCTTTATTGAGTTAGAAGGTCAGTGCAAGGAGGGGCCAGAGATGAGTATTTAAATAAGCTTTCATGGTGATTATAGTGCATGCTACGGTCTGAGAATCACTGATGTAACCAAAATTGCAAGACCTGTATTGGAGAGGGTGGTAAACAATTTGCATGTGTGTAAAGGTGATGAGCAGAGTGGAAATTCAGTAACTGATGCTTAGACCAAATTAATAATCAGTGAAATAAAAAAATACAATCTCGGTATGACATTCAGAGATACATGTGAGGCGAAATTGATAAGAATTAACGAAAGACTTCATTGCAACAGACTCCAGGAGGAGGAATGAGAGCAAAGAGCTAAGCTTTTTCTACAAGCCTTGCAGAGCAACCAGGCCAAAACATATTTCAATGATCAAAATTAAAACTAAATTACCAAAAAGGCATTGACCTGCCCATTCCACACAACCTGATGTTTCCCAGACCACCGAAATTAGAGATGTTTCCTCTTTGCAAATTATAAAAAAGAAGATCTGATCCATGAAAGAGACTATGTTTAAAGATATTCAAGTGATCTTTATACGTATTCCTTGAAAATCATTTCTACATTATAAACCACGAATCTCATGTTCAAAAATATTCAACCAAAAACCGGAATTACTTTTTATCCTGTAGGTGAGGTTTATAATGAAATGCTAACATTTAGGGAAGGTTAGGGAGAAAGCATGGCCCCATATCTGTTATGACTGAGCATAGTTCCATATGTCATGTTATATCATAGTATATTTTCATATGTATACACGCATGGTTATGGATCATTTAAATGAAGGGGCTGCATCCTGAAATACTTCATTAGGGCACAAACATCATGGAGCAGTGTGCTTACATGAGCCTAGGTGGCATAGCTACTACACCCCAAAGCTGTATAGTGTAGCCAGTTGCTCCCAGGTGATGTTACTGGAGTGAATGGTAAAGCAAATTGCAACACGAGGGCAAGTATTTCTGCATCTAAACATATTTAAAGATAAAAAGGTACAGTAAAAATAATTATAATCTATTAGACTACATTGTATATGAGCTCTGTCCTTGACCAAAAGGTCTTATGGGGGTGCATAACTGTATGTAAGTGTGTGTGTATATAGCGTGTATATACACACATACACATGTATGCACAAAATATCTCATTTTATTCTCATAACAGTTAGAAAAATGGCTACCTTCAGTTAAGTGATAGGAAAATGCTGACATGAAGAAGTGTTTGAAATTGCCAAACATGACATAGCTGGTGGGTCCACCTTCCATGACCCCCCCATTAAGCTGTTATCAGATCGTAATTGTTTGTAGTTCAACTTCAGATTTTTGCGGCACCAGCAGACGCTGAATTACAAAAGGCAAAGGACCTGATCTTTCTGCATGGATGTGAGCAACTCAGAAGAGTGAAATAGCAAGTGGCTCTGGAATTTGCTATGTTCTCTTTAACAAACACAATATTAATCGCCAAAATATGAAATATGAAATATCCATTCGCTAACCAATGGAGATATCTTCTTTGTCCAGAAATATTCAGGCCCAGCTCTAGACGTGTGGAGGGAATGAGGAAAAATCTAAATTCTTCAACCATATTTGCCTTCTTAAAATTCAGCATAGGGCCCTCCCGGCAGTGAAAACGGCCCTCCCTGGCAGAGTATTAAAGCCGCCCACAGACCACCTCGTTTCCTGTCTACTGTCCTTAACTAAGACAAGACGGTCAGAAATCGTGGTTGTAGGAATTGACGGACTGGGGCAGTAGAGATTATGTAGACTTGCAAGTTGACTACGGGGTCCCTCTTTTTAAAATTCATTATCACTGAAATCGTTTATACCCTGTGTACACTCAATTCTCATTCTGTACCTTGACAACATGTAGTCCCTGTGACAAGGAGACCAGGGCCTTACTTTTCTTGGTTTTCTTTTTTTTGTTTGTTTTTTTTGTTTTTTTTTGAGACAGATTCTCACTTAGGTAGAGTGCTGTGGCATCATGGCTCACAGCAACCTCAAACTCTTGGGCTCAAGAGATCCTCTTGCCTCAGCCTCCCCAGTAGCTGGGACGACAGGAGCCTTCCACAACACCTGGCTATTTTTAAAGATGGGGTATAGCCCTTGCTTGGGCTGGTCTCGAACTCCTGAGCTCAGGTGATCCACCTGCCTCGGCCTCCCAGAGTCAGCACCGGTGTGCTGGATTACAACCCAGGATTACAGGTGTGAGCCACCAAGCCAGCCCCCAGGGCCCTGACTTCTGAGACAGTCTTACAGTCCTAGCAGAGGCAGCTCCCTAGCTCAGTCTCGTGGCTCTCTACCCTCCACCCCCAGCCATCTTCACTGCTTCCCCCTAAGTTACTCCCCATCCTGAGTGCTGTGCTTTTTTTTGTCCTGAACACCTCACCCTCAAGCTGACTTACCCCAAGCCTGCATCTACCCCAAAATGCCCTATATTTTGGGAACTGGGGACAGATACACCTCATTTCCCAGCTGATCAAACCCTTGCAATAAGATCAGCAACTTTGCAAAATGATTATTAACGATGATGAAACGGAAACAGCATCGGCTGGAGAGACTTACTTGATGTTTTGGCAGGGAAGAATTCTATCACTGAACCACCGATGCTCCAGCTTCTCTTGATGTTTTGGGGCTGGCTAAAAATAAGAACGTTTTCTCCTTATTATCTGGGGACCATTTGACTCTCTCTACTGACAAGTGAAAGAAATTGCAGAATCCCGAGAGACAGACTGACTAAAATGTTTCAGCGTCCTTTTTATTCCTTCGTAAATGTAGTGTCAAACATTATCCAAATCATTTCCAGCTCTTCTCCCACCTTCTACATGAAATAAAGTTTGAGACATTTCCCCAGTGGCCCGAGCCCCATAATCAACTCAGCCTGCTGTGTGCTAGGGTGGACAGCAAGGAAGCTACCAAGGGCTGCCCAGCCCTGCTGGCCTTTCCAGGCCTCCATTCCGACAGGGTGAGAGGGCGGAGGAGGAGACAGGAGCCAAGGATTCCAATCTTTCTGTTACTCTCTCATCCAAGAATTACATCTTCTCAGTATAATATTTCTTTGTAAACATTTTTATTATGAATGTAAAACAGGATCTGCATAGAGATCAGTGCATAAAATATAAATGCATGCTTTCATAAGTTATCGTACAGTAAACATTCCTAAAACCACCTCCAAGGGCAAAAAGAGAACATTGCTTACAACGTAAAAGCGCTCAACCCAGTTCTTCATCAAAACTCTTGTCTGTATCCTGGAGTGACCCCAGCCTGACTTTGATGGGCAAACATCTCCTTGTTTTCCCTAACAGTTTTAATATTTATGTATAGATCTCTAAATATAGTTTAGCACTACCTATTTTTTAACTTTCACGTACACAGACTCAGTCTCTATTTTTGGTCTGGCTTCTTTTGCTCCTTACTATATTTTTGAGACTCTTTCACAGGTTTATGAAAGATTTGCAGGCGCCCATTCATTCCTTTTTATTAGGGTAGAGCACTTCCTAACATAAAACGTTAAAACACGCCCCTTCCTGTTGATAGACAGTTGTTGTTTTCTATTCAGGGTCATTATAAATAAACCTGTTGAGAATATCCTTATAGATCCTAAAGATCATTAATAGATACACACAAAAAGTGAGTAATTCTAAATTCAAGGCTAAAAGTGACTTTAAAAGGGACTTTTCAGATCTGGTATGTTCTTTCCTCTTGCTGCAAATATACAGGGAATCCTCAGGGGAAATGGGCAGGTCCTTAGGGTGTGATTAGTCTATTGGCCCCATCTTCTTCCTAGGAGCCAGAAAAGAGCATTTTATGACAGGGTTAGAGGAATATTGGACCCTATTTTTTTTTTATTTTTACATATACATGTGTTTATTAGGTTTCCACTTTTTGCCTTCACAGAATGAAAAGGCTTAAAATTTAATAACAATAACAATGTTTAAGGACCAGAAACAAAAACCTTGTAAAGAATGAATGAAGACAAATTCAATCAGAAAAGAAAACAGACGATTAATATTTCTAATATGGGATCCTAAAAGCTTTTTACCTGACACATGGGTCCTAGAACTATGATGCCACAGTAAGACTTCCATGCCAGGTTCAAAAGGTAATAAATTATTGTTAGTAAGCATAAATTGTAACATGCATGGTCATTGAGCCATCCATGTGGTTAACGATCTTATTTAAGTATTTCAATAACTTGGTGTGGTAGTTACACTATTCTATCTGTACCCTTTCTATCTTCCAGAGCTATTTGCAGAATAAATGAAATAGTATGTGCAAAGTGCTCAACAAACAGCAGAAACCCAACACACGTGCATTAAAATTGACGTCACCTCATCACAGTCTGTGCATGCGGGTTTTCTTTGTTTCAGCATTTCCAGATTCTAAGTGCATTTTATGCATTTCCAGTTGAATCAATACCCCTAATTTTGTCATCATATTTATTTATGTCTCATTCCTTTCTCTTTTTTTTTTTTGGCCCAGGGCTGAGTTTGAACCTGTCACCTTTCTTTTTATTTATTTCAGTTTAAAGAAGACAATAGGAAGTACAATTAATATAGAATCCAAACAGAACTTCCATTCAAACTTAGCAACTTCCTTTAAAGGCCTTCAGTCCCCTGTTTCAAACACAGGGGAAAACCACAATCCAGATTTTTTTTTTCCTATCCCATAATTTTTATTTTTTATTTTTTATTTATTTATTTTTTTAAATAATTTTATTGAATCATAATTATGTACATTGGTGCAATCACAGGGCACGATTCATATACATTCAGAAATATTTTGATCATACTGTTACAGATATCCTTCATGGCATTTTCTTGATCACTTATCTCTTTGTTTGAAATG
>CAUYON010020172.1:0-18469 GCA_963573935.1 Arctocebus calabarensis
GGAAAACATTTATAACACCAATCACATTAATAGCAAATGGGCTAATACATTTGTAGAAGGGCTACCAGACACCTAAGCCCACAGATGTGCCCACAGTCAGAAACATCGACATACAAACAAAACATAACAAACAAACAGCCAATCACAGAACAACAGCTAAGAAAAAAAAAAGAATTCTACAACAAAAATGCTTCTTGTAAAATACTTGAGAATAGAGAAGAAAAGCCTCTAACAAATATGATATAAGCACTCTTAGAAGCTATAAGAAGGGAGGGAGAGGAGGGGGAGAGAGGACAAAAAAATTAACACAGGAGAGGAAGAAGAAATGTTCAGTTGAGAATAAGAGGTAATAAAAATAGCCTAAGAAAAGAAAGTGAAATAAAGAATTATTTATCAATAGCGCCTCCAAGAAAAGGATATTAAAAAAAAAAATCTCAAAAATATTATTATTCTTATATGTATATAGAATTGCAGTCCGGCAACAACGATCTGCTGTGAGAGGGGAGCACGGGAGCAGGGCTCGTGGCAACTGCGGGGGGAGGGGGTTCACGGTGCTGTGGATCTCAGGGGCCGAGATGGTGGCGGAGGTGGCGGTGTCACAATTTGCGGGTCGGCAGCATGACTCACGGTAGCAGCGGCGTTCGGGGCTGCACCACGACCGCAGCAGCGGTGGCGGTTGCTATGGCCGCAGGTCGCAAAGGTCGTAATGGCTGGAGGGGAGGGGGTTCTGTGGGGCTGTTGGTGGGACCTTGAATTTTAGTTATTCTCTAGCTGAAGTGGTCAGGGGCCCTCTTCACCAACTTCCACAGCTCAACGTGTCTTTTCCGCACCTCTCAGGCTTCACCAGGGTCCCCGCCTAGTGTAACGCTGGCTGGTCACCCACTCTCTCTCTCTCTCTCTCTCTCTGATCTGGGGAAAAGGCACTTGCCATTTTGGACATTCCAATGTGTCAGTCCAGCAGAGTCCAGACCCTTCAGCTCCCTCCAAGGCTGCCTGGGTCTCCATGGTTCCTAGCAGTGCCCCTTTCTGATCATCAAACTCTGAGTTCCACGCTTCAGTGGAATTTTCTCCGATTAGGGCTTGTGGGTTGGGACCTGCTGTCCTCCCTGTGGAAGGGGCCGGCTGCCCCTCCACCAGGCAGGGGGGAATGGTTTGCAACAGTTTCCATGGTTAAGAACTATATTTCAAACACGCCAATCCTCCCAATCTCTGTGTCTCACCAGCTGCCTGTTCACTCCAATAGTTCACATAGGGAAAGATCCAGAGCTCCCACCCTCTCACCTGCTGACCAGGGAGAGATGGGCTACGGGACCATCTCTGCCGCCATCTTCCAGCACCACTATAAATCTCTTTTCTTTATGAATTACCCAGCCTCAGGTATTTCCTTTCTAGTAATGCAAGATGGACTACATGTCATTACTATCTGAACTTTGTGTACATCAACACTTCACTCTCTCTAGGTCCCAGAAAGTGGCTTGCCCTGGAGGCTGAGATTCTGACTGTCTTCTGCTAGAAGACTTTCTACTCTAGATGAATTCTAATCCCTGAGGGCTTCTATCCCAAGATGGAAGCACACCATATGCCTCATTTCCCATCTTTCCTATGGAAAATCTCTATTTCTTTATATATAAAAAAGCATTTTGTCTGAATTAATTATTCACTAACATTAATTTTATACAGAATGTTTCCATTGTTTCTAATAAGAGCAAGTGAAATTTTGAAGTGTAACATGTCCTGTGCCCCATGCATCATCTGAGTCTGTATGACAGCAAAGTTTCTAAAATGACTCCTGGGTATCTCAGACCTATAGAACAAGTACAGATATTAAAGCCAATACAGTACAACATGAGCAATGTGCAGGTGAGGAAACCAAGTCCCAGAGAAGGTAAATAATTTTTCTTGAGCCTTTCAAAGAAGCAGAGCTGGAAACCGCAATTCTGGGCACAGTGATCAGAATGTTTCCATCACTAAGAACAGTTTGGTACATTAAATCATTCTGGAGGCTGTAGGGATGGATTTGAGTGGGGGAGAGACTGACAGGAAAAACATTTAAGAGGTGACTGTAAAAGTCCAGGAAAGAGTTGAGGAGGGAATGGGGTCCAATTGTTAAAAGAGCAGAATTTTATCTGTCAGATTTGGAGTTAATGTCTTTACCTGCAAATGACACAGAGACCCATCTACTCCACCCCTTTATTTCCCAGGGACTAGAAATTGCAAGCTGAGGTGATTCTGCATATGGCTACGCATGGCTGGGAGCTCTAAGTGGTTCAGCACAGGTGGAGTACAGAGGGTGTGGGGGCAAAGTGGGAGATGAGGTCACATCCAAGGAACCAGGCTTTCCCTGCAAGGCTGGTGTGTATGTTTGTTGTTGCTACAGCCATGGTAAAGTTCTGGAGGAGGCTTCAACATAGAGTGTGAAAAGCTCAGCACCAAAGAGGGTGCAAGTACAACCATCCATGGTGAACCAGGAGCCGTAACACAAGGCAATAGCAACCCGTGATGGAGGCTGTGAGGAGATACCTGGAGTAGCAGGGAGCAAAATGTTCCCAGCTGTGGCTGAGAACAGCCCTCTGGGGACAGGGGATAATGCAGAGGGAATGGGAGCAGCCCCTAGAGCATAATGGCCGAGGCAGGCCCAACTGGATGGAGCATGCACTTGTTCACAGGCTCTTAACGGTACTTCACAGCACCAGAACCAACACCACACACATGACACTGTTAAGTCTTTAGTCACAACCAACAAGGCTGGTTGCAAGAATGAATTTTGGACTAAACTGAATTGTTCCTATGTCCATCTTAGCCACTTGCCTATCAGCACAGATCATAGAAAAACCATTTCCCCCCTTCCACTGACAGGTGTTAAAGATCGACTTTACTATACCTATTAAGTACTTCGTAAGGTACCGAGTTACTTATTCATAGTGCATAGCATCTTACAGATGAGAGAAAAAATAAGGTTTAGAGACCTACCCCAAATTCACACAAGTGACACTCAGAGGACCTGCAATTCTGACACCTGGGGAAATTCTACTCCTCAGCCCTTATTTCCTGGGAACTCAATGAAGTGAAGCTGCCTGATGTCCCTCACAGGGCTGGCAGGTGCCTCCCCTGATGCTGTGCTGCCCTCTTCCATGTTGATGCCAGGATGCCACATGCTGCTGGCCAGTAATGGACATTTGGTAAGTTGCAAGGCATTATAGGCAAAGTGGGATAACCCAAGCCACTCCACATTTCGACCCTTCAAATCCAGGTGGGACAAAACCAAAGGTCACAGGCCACAGCTTCAGATGGGAATCTCTATATTGATCAAAGCCATGGTTCTCAACCCTTTCTGGCCAGGCTCCTGGTTGTGCTGGATCCTGATTCCTGCAGCTTTACTCCATCACCATTCTCATCCATCTTTTTTTTTTTGAGACAGAGCCTCAAGCTGTCACCCTGGATAGAGTGTTGTGGCATCACCAGCTCACAGCAACCTCCAATTCCTGGTCTCAAGAGAGTCTCCTGCCTCCGCCTCCCAAGTAGCTGGGACTACAGGTGCCCACCACAACACCTGGCCATTTTTTGGTTGCAGCTGTCATTGTTGCTTGGCAGGCCCGGGCTGGATTCGAACCCGCCAGCTGGGGTGTACATGGCTGGCACCTTAGCCCGTTGAGCCACAGGCGCTGAGCCACATTCTCATCCATCTTAATACAAGACAGTCACCATTAATTGAGTGCTTACTGTATGCATATCATACATGGAACTAAATCCTTTTGATATGTTTTATTTTCACAACTTTGAGATATATAGCTTTACTATCCACATTTTATAGAAGGAAAAAATATATATCAGCCCTGAGACATTACTAATTTGCCCAAGATCCCATAATTAGTAAGAAGCAAGGCAGGGATTTGAATCTAGTAGCCTGACTCACTGGCTTCCTTGACTTCCATATTGAGCCGCCACCCCCTAGGGTTCACTGTATTTTGTCAACTCGTCTGAGTTTAGACACTGACCATAGCTCTTCATCTTCATTTCAACTCAATGACTCACAGGTAATGTGGGAACCTCTATTTCCAGCCTTATTTTTATGTGGTTTGTACTGGGAGGATGTCTTTCAACTGGATATCTCCTGATCCAAAAATTTCCTGAGGCCCACTGGCAACAGTGCTCAAATGTTCTGCGGTTAACCTTTTGGAAAATGAACCAACTCCTTGTTCCAGCAAAGGCTTTCCTCAATGCTGAAAGCCAAGACTAACTCATTTCTAAAGCCAGACTCTCTTCCCAAAGGCAAAGAATGTAATAGAAAAATGACAAAGTGTAAAATGACATCTGTTTTTTTTCTATGTCCAACTTGAAGAGAAAATGGGAAGATAATAGGTTGTTTTGGTTTTGAAGAAAGATCTACAGTTGGGTAACATTTACCAACATTTTGTAGGTCTTAGGCTGCACCTTGGATATTGTTCTCTTCTATGTAGGTATTCCTAGGATTGTAATAAAGGTGATCTGAGGCCCTTCTTGTGAGGGACACATTATAGATGCAGATGACTAGGGAATGCAGGCATCAATACTTACCTGGAATTCTGGTTAGGAGTTTTTTCCACAAAGGCAAAGCAAATACAAATTACCATATTAATAAACATTTGTATAGTTAGAACATTAAGTACAAGGTCTTTCTTATTTATCTTTAAATGTTATTCATCTCTGGTTAATACATTCCTTTCTACATTCAAACTTGAATAAAGATTACTGGAGGTGAATTTTATTAATAAAATTTGTCATGTTAATTATTGGAAATTCATGCAATGGAATAATATGTAACGTTTGAAAGATGCATGAAAACTCTGCTTGTTCTTACTTAATAATCTCTGAGGCATATCAATAAAGAAAGCAAAGTCCAGGGAAACTGGGATGGTATGGAAGCCTCGTTCTAAAAGCAAGACCTGGTTTATATTCAGAACAAAGCCTGCTCATTTTCAAGTGAAGGGAAATGGGGAGGTGTGTATTATTTTTGTTCTCTTCCTAAAGGCAAAGGGAACTCCTTGATGAAAGTCTCATAATTTGTTTTCTGCTCAAGGACTTCTGGGAAAGAAATATACCTGGAATTCCAATATGAACATGTTTGTGTGATACAGTAATCGCCTTCTCCTGCAATATGTCACAAGAAAGCAACAAATGAGGGGAAAATCTGTTAAGCATCCTTTCAGCAAAACTAGAGACAGACAAGATGTAAGTTTCAAAAACCATGACTGCCCAAAGCATTTATAATAAGCTCAGGAGCTGCTCGAGGGAAGTGAGTAGAAGGGTTGCCTGATGACAATGAATTTCAAAAATATACTGTCTGTAGATAAAGACACACTCAGAAGTGAGTTTAAGAGCAGAAGGGCCTGGGAAGACACTGTGGAGAATGAGTACAAACTGTGTGGGAGTGGGAGAGGCAAGGCAATGAAAAATCTGAGAAAACACCAAAATCAAACGAACCAACAAAACCCTCCAGAAAAGCATCCACCACTTGCAAACACAAGCATTCACCACATGCACACACAGTCAGGAAAATCCAACTAATTCAAAGTTGGGAAAAATGATAAATAGCTGAGCTAGCATCAGTGGAAAGATATAATTTTAAAATTCAACAAAATTTATCACATGAACAATACCAGAAAAACATGCAATAAATCAAGTAGAAGGTTTCTATATTTTATTTATTTATTTTTTTCTGGTTGCTCTACTCAGGAACACTGCCCTACCCTTGGCTAGTCCATTGTACCCTGAAATAGAATTCTAATGCAATGAAATAAAATTCAACAGGTAAAATGTTGATGGTTATTAAATAAACTTGCAGAAATTGAGCCTGAGGATTTAAAAGAAAAATTCATTGAGTTTTCTTATTTTCACTAGTTAATATTTTGTTTAACAAATGTAAATAATAATGTCTGCTGTTTTTATTGACATTTAGTACACACCAGGTAATGTTCCAAGATCTTTATATACATAATCTCTTTAAATCCTCTCGTCAATACTCTGAGGTGAGTCAACTATTCCTATTTTATAAATGAAGTTATTGAGACACAAAGAGGTCATGCAGTTAATGAGAGGGAAGGCAGATGATTTGAAACTGAATTTTCTTCCAACCACTAAGCCAAACTACCTCACATGCAAAGCACTTTTACAATGAACTTTCTATTATGATTTGCAATTAATGCTCCCAATGAAGAAGTGAAATTTCCAGAACTTATCCATATGTTATGATAATATATCAATTCTCAGATCAGGAGAAAGGGAAAGAGTTTTGGCAGTTGTAGTTCTCAAGGCCTTCACATTTGTTTGGCACACTGAGCAAAAGCTCCATTATAAATACTTAACGCACAGGTCTCTAATGAGGAACTGTTGGTCACATTTTCCTGTCATCAAAGACAGGCAGTTCCAGGAAGAAGTACCCAGGACAATGATTTCCTGATGGAGTGTCCTGGTTCACAGTGCCCCTGTGTTTCCATAACAAAGTACTATGAGAAAACTTTAAAGTTTCCTGAACCTCTCCTGGTACAGGAGCAGGAAGAAAAGAAAAATTTACAACACAGAAGATAAACATTGTAACTCAATATTTTGCCATGAGGTAAACCAAAACAAACCCTGTAAGACATTGTCAGTATGAAGGAAAATTGCCAAGTAGAAAGGCAAGGGCCCGAGGGAGGAGATAAAATGTGAGCTGTCAAAAAGAAAGAGAGGAAAATAAAAAGCAATAACTTAGTACAAAGAAACACTGCAACACTTTAATTTCTGTTTAAATTAGTAAATTCCAACAGTCAATATTCATAAGAGTTCTGGCCAGAGGCAAAACTACCTCAGGCTTCCCCAAGGAGGGAGAGACAAGTTATAGACCAGCTATAACTCTATCCTCACAAACCTTCTGAAGAAGAAATATGCACAAAATGTAAATAGAACACAAACTACAAAACTTAAAAATGCAGAGTGCACCTACATTTAATAATAACAGAACAAAGGCCTTGTTCAGAATTGTGTTTATTATATTACTAAGTGTAAATGGGCTCAATTAACCTATTAAAAGAAAAACATTTTCAAGTTATATCACAAAGCTAACTGAATACAAGAGAAACATCTAGAACAGAGTGATTCAGAAAGATTGGAAGTAAAAATATGAATAAAAGTAATAGCTGAAAAATGTTCCCTTTCACTAAAAAAAGGCAAGGAAAGTTGCAGTCTTAATATCAAACAAGAATATTTTCTGAAAGTATGAAATGAAGTGAGTGCTCCTTATATGATATCTGTGCAATTGATACAAAGTAATGACTGTCGGTTCACATTAATATGCTAATATTTATTAAACTGAAATTACAGGATATGAAATAAAGATCAAAACCCAATAGTAGATGGCTTTAATTTGCTTCTCTTAGCCCACAAGAGAGCAAGTAGACAGACAATAAACAAAGGTGTGAAAGTCTTAGAAGAAAAGATAGATGTGACCGGCACGAATGGCTCTATTGTTCCTGTGAATATAAATGGCTACGGAAGAGTCAAGAAAATTGACTGTATTTGAGCCCTCAAATAAAACCTTAATAAATTCCATAATGCAAATAAAAGAAAGAAAGAGAAAGAAATTAATAACAACAATGAAACTCAGAAGGACTATTTTTCCTAAATTTCAAAACCTGTCTCCAACAATATTTTGGTTAAGGAATAAACACAAACCAAAATTATAATATTTTGAGAATGCAGAGAAAATGAAAACACAAGGCTTTATGCCTGTAATCCTAGCACTTTTGAAGGCTGACGCAGAAGAATCTCTTGAGGCTAGGAGTTCGAGACCAGCCTGAACAACATAATCAGACCTCACCTCTACAAAAAACAGAAATATCAGCTGGGCATTGTGGTGTGTGTCTGTAGTACAGGTACTCCGGAGGCTGAGGCAAGAAGATCGCTCAAAGCCAGGAGTTGAAGGTTGCAGGGAGCTATGATGACACCACTGCACTCTAGCCTAGGAGCAGAGCAAGATCCTGTCTCAAAGAAAAACAAAACCAAAAAATCTCATTACAGTTAAAGCTGTGATGAGATGAGCATTCACAGCCTTAAGTTCTTCTATTAGTAATAAAAAAATGAGTGAAAATACATGAAATAAATACCTTACCCAAAATATTAAAGTACTCCAGAGAAATACAGAAGAAAGGAATAATTACTGTAAAGGCAGACATTAATAAAATAAAAAAGAGAAAACCAAATAAATTTGGAAGTTTTATTTTTTCAAACCAAGTTCTCTTATTTCATCTCCTAGGATAATAGGCTATACTCTCAGGGACGCCGTCCCTGTTGAGGAAAGAGAAGGTTTCCTCAACAACCACTAGGGGGAGGCACGTGCCATCTCCCATAGGGAACATCCACTGTCTCAGCACCCAGACCACTAGTCAGAACAATGGCTTTAATGGTCAGGACCCACTCAGCAGCCCCTCCCTCCTTCCCTTCTGCTCCTCTTCCCTCCCTTCCTTTTTAAAGAACTTATGTTAAAGAAAACTGTGAGGTGACATAATCGAGAAAAACAGAAGAAACACAGATTCATAAAATTAAAACTGAAATAATGACAAACACAAAAGAAATTAAAACAATTGTAACAGACCATGTTCCTAAACTCTGAGGGAAATCTTTGGAATTCTGGGTAAAAAAGAAAATATTTTTAGAAAAATATTACTTATCACAACTGACCCTGGAAGAATTAGAAACATAAGCACATTTCCCCACTTGACTAGATAAAGAGCTGCTCTGTAAGACATCAGTTAGCCATGATAGTTTGACCATATAAGTCTACCCCACCTTTAAGGAGCAGGCAATCTCAATGCTCTGTTAATTACACTAGGATTTGAAAGAAAAGAAAACCATCCAAATATTATTTCTAAAGATTATAACATTGATAACCAAATCCTGACAATTCTCACAGAAAATGTGCAGGCCAGTCTCTCTTATGAATAATCATACAAACAAACATCATATATATTAGCAAGCAGAGTCCAGCTTCCAAGTTTACATCTCCCACTCAAGTCCACTTCCTGGGCTTCAGAAAACCACAAATCCAACTGTCTCACAGTTATCTTCAGCCATGTCTAAAGAGAAGTCATCCTCTTTTCTCTGATCTCATTTATCTTGCATCTGCAAGCCAGAAATCAGCAAATCTGTAATCCCATCTCCATTTGCACAGCCTCAGGGTTCCATCTCCCCATCAGTCTCAGCTTCTCCTTTACCTGTCTCTGCTCAGAGCCTCATAATTTCCCTGGAATTTTTGCAGTAGACTAATATTGCTGGCTGCTGTGCTGTCCCTTCAATCTTGACTACAAAGTACTATGTTAGTGCTTTTTCCAAACTGCAAATATAATCACTCTTCTTCTCAGATAAAAATCTTTCATTGAGTCCCCAAACCATTGAGATAAAGGCCACATTCCTTAGGTGCAGCATACAAGGTCCTTCATGACACACACTTCGTGTTTCCAGACTCTTCCGTCAACTCTACCCAACATCCCAGAGATACCCAAACTGTGATTACCCAAACATGACAGGTCTCTCGGTCATCTCTGCAGCCCAGGTGGTGCCTTTCCCTTCTGGGGATGGAGCAGGCTCTTCAGTTTTTTTGCTCACAAACCTTTAAAATAATTTTTACAAGTATATAATTGCCTCCTGGTCATTTTAAATAAGTTTAAACACTTGCAGAAATATTGACATTTTAAAGTAAACTTCGTATGTCACTCTATGTGTGTTAAATGGAATCTAAATATCATAATCATTTAATAATTCATTTAAAAATACACAGATAAACTATTCCTTAACAGTTGGAAATTTTATATCAGTCTCTTTTTGCTTTGGACTGACATTTCCATTTCACTCCCTTCATATTTTTTAATGCAATATATTTAATGTTTTAAAGTCTTTAATTCATTATCCTACCACACTCTTGTGCAAAATACATATTACACAAAATGAAATTTAAAAATTAAGAAAAATGTGAAAATTTCTTGTGGTTAAATCACAGTACATTCACTGGATAAAACTACATAGATAATACTATAATTTAAAACATAGTAAATGAAAGATCTAAACTTTTTAAGGATCAGACTGCATATCTAGAGATGAATATAGTTATATTTTCAATTAGTACATATATCTGTAGATAAATATTGTCAGAACAAAGCAGGATTACACATCAGTTTGATTTCTATTTTTTCTTGTATAGAGAAAAGCATTGGTAAACCTCATTAATATAAGTAGGTGGAAAAAAGGAGTTTTAAAAATAGTGCAGCCTATTTTTTTTATTTTTTTGACAGGGTCTTGAACTGTCTCTCTGGCTGGAGTGCAGTGGTATCATCACAGCTCTTTGCAACTTCTAACTCCTGAGCTCAACATTTCTTCTGATTCAGAGTAGCTGGGACTATAGGCAGATGCTACCATTCCCAGCTAACTTTTTTCTATTTTTTGTAGATATGAGGGTCTTGCTCTTGCTCAGACTGTTTTCAAACTCCTGACCTCAAGTGATTCTCCTGTCCCCAGCCTCCCAGAGTGTAGGACCCACCATGCCTATCCCCACCACTCAGATTTTTAAAAACTTGAATTACAAATTAAAAATTACATTATACTCTATCAACTAAAATTATTTTTAAGGCTCTAACAACAGTCAATTACATGAAATTCTCCTTCAATTTTATTAAAAGCAAAGAATAGGAAACCACCTGAATTGCAAAAAAATGTTTAGAGTAACAAACGTTTACTTTCTCAGTGTAACACTGATATTTTTCATCACCTCTTATTTGTAGTATTGTTTATTGGTGTGGCAGGCAGACTTTAAGATGGTCCCCAATGATCCCCTTCTACTAGAATCCATGACTGCGGGCAATCTCCTCCCATTGGATGTGGGCAGGCCCACTGACTTGCTTGTAACCAAGAGAAAACATGGACCAAGTTTAGTCCACATAAGATAGTAACTTCTCTCTCTCTCTCTCTCTCTCTGTCTTTCTGTCTGTCTCTATTTCTCTGTCTTTGATAAAGTATGCTGCCATATTAGGGAGGCCCATATGGCAAGGAACTGAGGGTAACCTCCTACCAACAGGCAAGCTACTGAAGGAAGCCTTTAGTCCAACAGCCACTGAGTAGTTGGATCTTGCCAACAATCATGAAAGTGAGTTTGAAAGTGGATTCTAATCCAGTCAATCCATTATATGATACCCTAGTTCATCATAGGCAATATGATAATTGCAACCACATGAGACTCTGAGCAGCAGGGGGCTCAGCTCAGAACTCAGCTAAACCATGCCCAGATTCTCGACCCATAGGAACTGTAAGATAATAAGTGTGTGTTTTAAGCTCCTAAATTGTGTGGTAATTTGTTTCACAGCAAAATATGGACATTTGTTAAAGTGGGCAATGAAAATAGACAAAGGAAAGAAAGTAGTTACAACTAGAAAGAAAGAAAACTATCAGTATGCCTGGATAATACCAGGAAAACCAATACTATCAAGTGAATGAGAGCTCAGAGTAAGATAATTAGATGCAAAATTAATATACAGAAATCAATAGTTTTTAAGTTGACAAATAAGTTGTTATAAAATAAAATATAATTTACATTATAATACCACCTACAATTAAAAAAAATAATAAAATACCTACAAAAAAATTACCAAAAATTATGTGGGTGGTATTTGAAGAACACTTAAAAATACTTCCCTTGGAAACAAAAGAAGATCAAAACAAATGAAAAGATATGTTTATTGATAGAAATACTGAGCATCATAAAGTTGTAAATCCTATCTTTTTTAACTTATTCTTTCTATATGATTTCAAACCAAACATGGCCTATAAAATTTAGATTGCTACATTTTATTTATGATAGAAGTATAAATTGGTTCAATCATTATTGAGAACTTTTTGGCCATGGTAACCAAAATTACAAATACAGATAGATTAATAATTTGCACTTTGGATTCTTCAATTACACCTTTGGGAATCTTGTTTGTTATCTTGTCATTACAGAATACTTGAAATGGTAAGATTGGAAACAGCACAAATGCTCATCAGTAGGAATATGATTAAGTAACATATGGCAAATCCATGCAAATAGAATATTATGATACTGTAAAAAATGAGGATACTATGTATCATCATGGAGATATCTCCATGATATCGCAAGTAAACAAGCTGTACAAGAATCTGTATAATATGCCACTTTTTGTGTAAAGAGGTGTTAAGAATCGATATTTGTCATTAATTGTATTGAATAAAAAACTTGGAAGAGATATACTAATAAGAAAGGATACCTATTTCAGGGAGAAGTATTAGAAGGATCTAGGTAGAAGGGGGGCTAAGATTGGAAAAAGTATTTCACTATATGTATTTTTATACTTTTAATTTTATACTTTAAAACTTTTTAAGGAAAATAAGAAGGATTCTGCTAATTAATAATAAAGCAAAGGAAAATTCCCATGTCCTGGTGATTCATTCAGGTAATCAATATAATGACTTGGATTCTTCTTTTTTATTTAATGATATTTAATACCAAGCTAATTCACATTAATAAATACATTTTTTTGTAGATTTCACTTCTTTTTTTATTTTTCTATTTTTTTATTAAATCATAGTTGCGTACATTAGTGCAATCAAGGGGTACAATGTGTTGGTTTCATATATAATCTGAAATGTTTTCATCAAACTGTTTAACATACCCTTCATGGCATTTCTTAGTTATTATATGAAGACATTTGTATTCTGCATTTAGTAGGTTTTGCCTGTACTCTTCTAAGATGCACCATAGATGTGGCCCCACCAATTACCCTCCCTCCGCTCCAACCTCCCCCCTTCTCTCTCTTCCCATATTCTTGTGCCATAGTTGGGTTATAGCCTTCATATGAAACTTTTAAATTAGCTTCATAGTAGGGCTGAGTACATTGGATACTTTATCTTTCATTCTTGAGATAGTTTGCTAAGAAGAATATGTTCCAGCTCCACCCATGTCAACATAAAAGAGGTAAAGTCTCCATCTTTCTTTAAGGCTGCATAGTATTCCATGGTATATATGTACCACAATTTATTAATGCATTCGTGTGTTGATGGGCACTTGGGCTTCTTCTATGACTTAGCAATTATGAATAGGCTGCAATAAACATTCTGGTACAGATGTCTTTGTTATAATGTGATTTTTGGTCTTCTGGGTGTACACCTAATAAAGGAATTATAGGGTCGAATGGAAGGTCTATTTTTAGATCTCTCCAAACATCCTTCCAAAAGGAACGTATTAGTGTGCATTCCCACCAGCAGTGTAGAAGTGTTCCCTTTTCTCCACATCCACGCCAACATCTCTGGGTTTGGGATTTTGTCATGTGGGCTAATCTTACTGGAGTTAGGTGATATCTCACAGTAGTTTTTTTTATTGTCTTTATTATTAAATCATAGCTGTGTACAATAGTGCACTCAAGGGGTACAATGTGCTGGTTTCATATATAATCTAAACTATTTTCATCAAACTGATCAACACAGCCTTCCTGGCATTTTCTCAGTTATTATATGAAGACATTTGTATTCTGCATTTAGTAAGGTTTGCCTGTACCCTTCAAAGATGCACCATAGGTGTGGTCCCACCAGTTACCCTCCCTCCACCCCAATCTCCCCCATCCCCTCCCTACCCTTACCCCTTTCCCCATATTCTTGTGCTATAGTTGGGTTATACCCTTCATACGACAGCTATAAATTAGCTTCATAGTAGGGCTAAGTACATTGGATACTTTTTCTTCCATTCTTGAGATATTTTGCTAAGAAGAATATGTTCCAGCTCCATCCATGTAAATATGAAAGGCGTCAAGTCTCCTTCTTTCTTTAAGGCTGCATAATATTCCATGGTATACATGTACCACAATTTATTAGTCCATTTGTGGATCAATGGACCCTTGGGTTTCTTTAATGACTTAGCAATTATGAATTGGGCTGCAATGAACATTCTGGTACTTATGTCTTTGTTATAATGTGATTTTTGGTCTTCTGGGTATATACCTAGTAAAGGAATTATAGGATCAAATGGCAGGTAAATTTTTAGATCTCTAAGTATTCTCCAAACGTCCTTTCAAAAGGAATGTATTAGTGTGCATTCCGACCAGCAAGGAAGAATTGTTCCCTTTTCTCCACATCCACACCACCATCTCTGGTTTTGGGATTTTGTTATGTGGGCTAATCTTACTGGAGTTAGGTGAAATCTCAAAGTAGTTTTGATTTGCATTTCTCTGATGACTAAGGATGGTGAGCATTTTTTCATGTGTCTGTAGGCTGTGCACCTGTCTTCTTTAGAGAAGCCTCTCTTCAAGTCTTTTGCCCATCCTGAGATGGGATCACTTGTTCTTTTCTTTCTAATAGGTTTGAGTTCTCTGTGGATTCTGGTTATTAAACCTTTGTTGGAGGCATAACCTTCAAATATTTTCTCCCATTCTGAGGGCTTTCTGCTTGCTGAACTTACTATGTTCTTGGCTGTGCAGATTTTTAGTTTAATCAGTTCCCAGTAGTGTATCTTTAATACTGCTTCAATTGCCTGGAGAGTCCTCCTCATTAAATATTCACCCAAGCCGATTCCTTTACTTTCTTCTAGAATTTTTATAGTTTCATGTCTTAAGTTTAAGTCTTTAATCCAGTGAGAGTCTATCTTAGTTAATGGTGAGAGGTGTGGGTCCAGTTTTAGCCTTTTACAGGTCGCTACCCAGTTCACCCAGCACTATTTGTTAAATAGAGGGTCTTTTCCCCACTGAATGTTTTTAGTTGGCTTGTCAAAGATCAAGTAACGGTAAGTAGCTGGATTCATCTCTTGGTTCTCTATTCTGTTCCATCTGCCTCTCTGTTTTTGTGCCAGTACCATGCTGTTTTGATCACTATCGATTTATAGTACAGTCTCAGGTCTGGTAGCATGATTCCATGCTTTTTTTTTATTTCTGAGTAATGTCTTGGCTATTCGAGGTTTTTTCTGATTCCATATAAAATGAAGTGTTATTTTTTCAAGATCTTTAAAATATGACAATGGAACTTTAATAGGAATTGCATTAAAATTATATATTGCTTTGGGTAGTATAGACATTTTAATAATATTGATTCTTCCCAGCCATGAGCATGGTATATTTTTCCATTTATTAACATTTTCAGCTATTTCTTTTTAGAGTTTCATAGTTCTCTTTATAGAGATCTTTCACATCCTTTGTTAGGTAAACTCCCAATTATTTCATCTTCTTTGGCACTACTGTGAAAGGAATGGAGTCCTTGACTGTTTTTTCCATTTGGCTTTTGTTGGTATATATAAAGGCTACTGATTTATGGGTGTTGATTTTGTAGCCTGAGACATTGCTGTATTCCTTGATCACTTCTAAAAGTTTTGTAGTAGAATCCCTGGTGTTTTCCAGATATACAATCATATCATTTGCAAAGAGTGAAAGTTTGATCTCTTCTGACCCTATGTGGATACCCTTGATTGCCTTTTCATCCCTAATTGCAATGGCTAAAATGCAATTTTACATTCTTCCATTACAATGTTGATGAGCAGGGGAGATAATGGGCAAACTTGCCTGGTTCCTGATCTAAGTGGAAATGACTTCAACTTAACTTCATTCAATACTATATTGGATGTGGGTTTGCTGTAGATGGCCTCTATTAGTTTAAGAAATGTCCCTTCTATACCAATTTTTTAAAGTGTTCTGATGATGAAAGGATGCTGTATATTGTCAAAAGCTTTTTCTGCATCAGTTGAAAGAATCATATGATCTTTATGTTTTAATTTGTTTATGTACTGGGTTTTATTTATAGATTTACATATATTGAACCAGCTTTGAGATCCTGGGATAGGGCCCATTTGGTCATGGTGTATAATTTGTTTGATGTGTTGCTGGATTCTGTTTGCTAGAATCTTGTTGAATATTTTTGCATCAATATTCATTAGTGATATTGGTCTATAGTTTTCTTTTCTTGTTGGGTCTCTCCCTGGTTTAGGGACGAAGGTGATGTTTGCTTCATAGAATGTTTTGGGTAGTATTCCTTCCTTTTCTATATTTTGGAAGAGGTTTAGTAATAAAGGTACAAGTTCTTCTTTAAAGGTTTGGTAGAATTCTGATGTGAAGCCATCCGGTCCCAGGCTTTTATTTTTAGGGAGATTTTGTGTTGCTGATGCTATTTCAGAACTTCATATAGTCCTGTTCAACATTTCCACTTGGTTCTGGCTAAGTCTTGGTAGGTGGCATCCTTCCAAGTATTGGTCAATTTTTTTCAGATTTTCATATTTCTGAGAGTAAAGTTTCTTGTAGTATTCATTAAGGATTTTTTGACTTTCAGGGGGGTCTTTATTATTTCATCTTTAGCATTTATGATTGAAGAAATTAGAGATTTTATTCTTTTTTTCTTGGTTAAGTTAGCCCAAGGTTTTACTATTTTATTGATCTTTTCAAAAAAACAACTTTTTGATTTATCAACCTGTTCTATAATTTGTTTGTTTACAATTTCATTTAATTCAGCTCTAATTTTGGTTATTTCTTTTCTTCTGCTGGATTTGGGGTTGGAATGTTCTTCTTTCTCCAGTTGCTTGATATGTCCCATTAAGTTGTTAACTTCCTCTCTTTCTGGTTTCTTGAGGAAGGCTTGCAGTGCTATAAATTTTCCTCTTAGGATTGCCTTTGCAGTATCCCAGAGGTTCTGTTAATTTGTGTCTTCATTGTCATTTTGTTCCAAAAATTTGGTAATTTCCTTCTTCATCTCATCTATGACCCATCTATCCTTCAGTATAAGGTATTTAGCTTCCATGTTCAGTATAAGGTATTTAGCTTTATGGTTTTTGTATGAGTATGCAGATTCCTGTTATTGTTGAGTTCGACTTTTATTCCATGGTGGTCCAAGAAGATGCTAGGAATAATTTCTATCCTTTTAAATTTGCTGAGGTTAGACTTGTGACCTAAGATGTGTTCATTTTTGGAGTATGTTCCATGAGGGTGATGAGAAGAATGTGTATTCAATTTTATTAGGATGAAATGTTCTGTAGATGTCTGTTAAATCCAAATGTTCAATGGTTAAGTTTATATCTAAAATTTCTTTACTTAGGTTCTTCTTAGAGGATCTACCCAGAACTGCTAAAGGAGTATTAAAATCTCCAACTACTATGGAGCTGGAAAAAATCAAGTTACTCATGTCTATTAGAGTTTTTCTTATAAATTGAAGCACATTCTGGTTGGGTACATAAATATTAATAATTAAAATCTCATCATTTGAGTAGTACCTTTAACAAATATGAAATGTCTGTCTTTATCCTTCCTTACTTTGGTTGGTTTAAAGCCTGTTGTATCTGCAAATAAGATTGCAACACCTGCTTTTTTCTGTTTTCCATTTGCCTGCAATATATATGACCATTCCTTTACCTTGAGTCTAAACTTATCTTTTATGATAAGATGAGATTCTTGTATGAAGCAGATATCTGGCCTGAGTTTTTGTATCCAGTCAGCCAACCTATGCCTCTTTAGAGGACAATTTAAACCATTCACATTAATTGAAAATATTGATAAATCTTTAGAAAATCTAGTGGACATTTTTAATCCTTTTGCAACTGTGGAAGTTGGAATTTAATAAAAAGTTTCTGGGTGAGTTTACTTTTGTGTTGGAGGATTACGCTGGTCATTATGGAGGATAGGTCTGAGAATATCCTGGAGAGCTGGTTTAGTTATAGCAAATTTCTTCAACATGTGGATGTCATTAAAATGTTTAATTTCTCCATCATAAGTGAAACTCAGTTTAGCTGGGAACAGGATCCTGGGTTGAAAGTTCTTTTTTTTTTAGGAGATTAAAAGTCGATGACCATTCTCTTCTAGCTTGAAAGGTTTGATCAGAAAGATCTGCAATTATTCTAATATTCTTCCCCTCATAGGTTATAGATTAATTGCGTCCGGTTGTTTCAAAATTTTCTCCTTCATATTTACCTTAGTGAACTTAATTATGATGGGCCTGGGGGATGTCTTATTCAGGTTGAGTCATGCTGGAGTTCTGAAACTGTCTGCTATCTGAATTTTAGAATCTCTTGGCAAGTCTGGAAAGTTCTCTTTCATAATCTCATGAATAAGAGACTCTGTGCCTTGTGAAGCCGCTTCATCGCTTTCAGGGATCCCTATGAGGTGAATAGTGGTTTTTTCGAATTATCCCAGAGCCATCTGAGAGAGTGATCTGTTTTTGCCTTTCATTTCTCTTCCTCTTTGGAAGTTTGAGAGTGTTCGAAAGCTTTGTCTTCCATGTCAGAAATACTTTCTTCTGCTTGCTCCATTCTGTTACTGAGGGATTCTTCTGCATTTCTCAGATCTTTAAGGTCTGCAACTTCTTGTCTCAATGTGTCAAAATCTTTGGTCATTTTGTCTTTGAATTCATTGAATTCTTGAGACATCTTTTGGGTCATCTTTTGAATTACTGCTTGAAATTCTAATTCCATCTTTTCCTCCATTCCACTGATCTTATT